>PYXB01037993.1:0-14706 GCA_010365825.1 Otus sunia | reverse complement strand
CAATCATTTCTACTTATTAATGAATATAACACAGAGACAGAAATGGTTGTATCCTTCCAGTAAAAAAATTAGTCTGAAACCTCTGAGGGAACAAATCTGTTTGTCCTTAACATCTTTACCTCACTTATCTCTAGGAATAAAGAAGTAGTTTCTAAGGGGGACCAGAGAATAAGGAGTTGCTACATGTATATATATGCGTACATATATGTGTGTATATGTGCAAATGCATAATTTTGGTCTTTTCCCAAAGCTCATAAAATGCAGGTCATGTAAATCCTTTTTGCTTCCATATTGTAAAGAAACACATCTTGCTTTTTGTAGACTCAGTTCATCATTCACTGAATTAATTGAGTTAACCTCATCAGTTTAGTCAACACTTGATGAGACCCATATATGAGAACAGAGTACAGCATTTGGAAGCCTGGGCTACCTTGCATGAATAACCTAGAACACAGCTATCAATAAATATTCAATACTACCTTGTAAATTATTGAGTTTTTTCTTGAAAAAAATCAAGGAAATAATGTCAAAATAATAAGTCATGGTTTACAAACTTTCATTGTCTGATAATGTGTACAATGGGTATGTTAAAACTCTGTAAACTAGGTTTCTATTAAAATGCTATTATTTATCCAGTGGTAAAGAAGATCCAATTTACCTCATTGAAAAGTAAATACAAATCAAATTAATGCATTGAATATCATTAAAATCCATTTTTACATGTCACAAATATTGCTTCTTTAGACTATTAAAATGATTTGAATTTAAAATGTGATAGATATTTACGTCCTTATCAGCTGCAGATTTGCTATGGTAAGCAGTTAAGGAGTTTCTCTGTCATCCATCAATAATGTTGAATTTTCTCTCACTGCAGCAATGCACATTTAATCAAATTAGTGCAAAAGTAGCAACTGGTTGAATACTGATCCCAAGATAATATAAAAATATAACCAACCTCTTATCTGACCATAGCTGGTGTGTAATGAATCAAATAGTACCAGCACTCTCGAGTACTCCAAAATAGCCCACTGACAATAATTCTCAAGATGCACCATGTTGAGGAAAGGCTGCTGCCCAAAATGAAGCAATCAGGTGGCAAGGTGAAAGCCAAAATGTCTTTTGACCCTCCATCCATGATTGCACAGGTCACAGTGCAGCCAGGGAATGACTGGGCCCTGAGTTCTCTATCAGGCTTTACCTTTGTTGCATTCAAAGAGTGACAGTGCCAAACTTAGGCTTTTAAAAATTTAGGCTTTTAAAAATTAGAAGCTAAATAATAGTGAGACTGTCTGTAACACATTCAGGGCTCTTCTTTTGTTTGTTTATCTCACATCCTGCACATATATTCATCTTGGCTATAGAGCAATAAGAGATTGTTTCTCTTTCAGTGAAGCTGACATACCAGTATGTTCATCAATCTAGTTTGGGGCTGTTAAAAAAAGTATGAAATATCAGAAGACTCACAGTAAACTAGTGAGGACTGGTAACATTGTATCATAATAAAATGACTATTAACAAACACTACTGGGCAATGTTGTTTGTATAAAAATTTTATAAGAACTTTTATTAACTATGTGCTTTGTATCCTTTTAGGTTGCTTGAATTAAAAAAGGAATTCATTTAGGTATAAAAAGAAGGCATATTCAGTTGGCACTAATTCTCTAGGAAGATTCAAGATAGGATTATGCATAAAAGTGTTGTGCTGCTACTTATTCTCTTGTTGAAATACTACTTTTCACCTTCCTCTTTGCCAAACAGTCTTGCAGTGTGACCTAAAACAGGAACTGTAAAATCAAGATGCAAAATGGAAGCAAAACATGCCTGGATGCTGCTGATAGTTTTGACACATCAGTTTAAGCCTACGAGTGATTCTTTTGTCTGTACACTCTCAGTAGGTAGCCTAACACCATGGCAGAGGCACAGAACTGACAAGTGACACAAAAGAGTACTGGTGTGAAGTGACACAAGCAGCTGAAAGGCAAGGAGATGTTTTCCTTACACTTTGATTGTGCACTTTCCTTTCATGTTGCTAGATCTCAAACGTGGTTGATGTATTTTCTGGTTAGCAAGGAATACCTGTAAAAGATATCTTGGTCTTCAAGCACCCAAGTTAATTTCATAGAAAATAAAACACTACCTCCTAGTTCTCTTTTCTTCTTCACCTTTTGTCTCTTGAGCTGATTTTGACTGGAGTTCAGTATCTAAATTCTGAGGGGCACCTGGGCCTGAGTTCGTTTTACTGTTTCAAGCAGGCACATGTATTTTAGGAGAAACATTAAAAGCTATTCCTTCCACTTAGCATTACTCCATGAAATACACTGCACATGTACCCAACTGACATCAGACTGAATTTTCTAACATAAACCGTCTAGTTACATGAACCTCAGTTTGACTAGGGTCATACAGCCACATCCATGAAGATCAGATGTGCTCTTAACAGGCACTGGAAATTTATTTCTTTATTGCTCTTCATAATATACACACATTCAATGAGATATTTTTCCTTATAATGAGTTGTATTGGAGCCCGGTGACTTCAAATTCAAGTAGCTCACAACTGTTTCTTTGCTCCTCAAATGAATTATTTGAGACTCCAACTTTATTTTTATTTTGCATCTCTGGGGCTTCATATATTGTCACCAAAACGGGATAAAAGAACCTATCAACACCAATGGGATGTAGATAAGCAGACACTCCTTTATTAATGGCTGGGTGCGTAGGGGAGTCGTCTCACCAACAACGAACACTTAACTCATGTAGCATGCTGATTATAGAGGATACAGTAATACATATTAATCAAGTTCTCATACATAAACATGATAATTCCCGTAACTCATTTTCTTATTCCTACCTCTTTCCAGTCATGCGCACTTGAGCCCTGAAATGAGTTGGGGGGCTGCTTGTGCAACCACCATAGACCATCGACTCAAAAGAAAGACCCTCCAATGTCCTTGATTCAAGGACTTTGGCTCACATTGCAACTTTAACATGCTTCGAGGCCCTTTCACAATGTATCTTTTAGAACACCTGGTCTACAAGGCAAAAAACCGTCCTTACCTGATCAGCCTAACAATAGTACCTGGTCATGAGTCTTATTCTTTGAATAGAAATCTGGTTAATGATGTTTACCGGCCTACGCGTCCTCAGCCTGGGACTTTGTAACAGCATGACTGGTTGTATGGTTATTCTAAATCATTCCTTATTTAAATCCAAATCACCAAAAATCATTAAAATCAGCTCAAATTAATAACAAATCAGTAACAACATCACCATCTCAATAGTTAGAACAATATAATAAAATAGAATAGACTATTTCAGTTGGAAGGGACCTACAATGATCGTCTAGTCCAAAAGCCTGACCACTTCAGGGCTGACCAAAAGTTAAAGATTGTTATTAGGGACATTGTCCAAATGCCTCTTAGACATCGACAGGCTTGGGGCGTTGACCACCTCTCTAGGAAGCCTGTTCCAGTGTTTGATTGCCCTTAGCACGTAATTTAAGGAGTCTTCACTGTCTTTGCCTTAAACCTAGGTTTTCATAAAATAGCACATAGAACAAGGAAGAAGACTACCCCCTAGGTAAGGATTTCAGGACTGGAAAATATGCATTAAGTATTTGGTATATTATGAAGGACCTTTTAAGTTAAGAACAGGCTATTGCTTTTTTTATTCATACAATGACAATATTCAGGAAGATTCAGTGGGTTTCTTCCCAAATAACACACAAATGCTCTGGTCAGTCCAACTGATATCTTAAAAATATCTTGAGCTACCATTTATAAAATAGTTCTTACATAAGGATTAGGCACCTTTCTACATCTTTTTTTGCAAGTTGATGTCACTATAACCAAGGATTTTAGCCCAGTATCTTTCCCTGGTTTCCTTGATTGCCTGAAACCCTTCACAATTCCCTTTGGATCACTAAGGAAAGGTGCTTTTTGTTGTGGTTTTGTGTTTTGGTTTTGCTTTTTTCTTCCCCTCCTCTCCTGAGCTTGCAGGCATACCTGCTCAGGCAGGCTCAAGGTGGGCTCAGCTTTTCCCAGCACCAATCTCCTTCCCACTGGCTTCCATGCTCCTGCCCAGCATGCAGCCCTTGGGAGCAGCTGAATAGGCAGCCTTGTGCCCCCCAATAACCAATAAAACAGATGTGATGATACGTTATGTTGGTTTTATTTTATTATTTTTCTTGGCAGTTTCACTTCTATTCCCATTTATGTGGTTTCTCATACTACAGAACAGAAGGTGAGAAAGATACTTCTTCTTAAAGGAGAATCATTAAGTGTTTGCAGTGTATGCTTTGCGATTCAACACCCTTCTAGTTTAAAGTGAAATGTAGATTAAAATTGGAAAAGTCTTTTTAAAGGGTCATTTGCTTGTCATAGGAAATGATAAAATGTACGAAATGTTTCAGGTTTTGTATAAAAGAGAACATTAAGTATCAAGTATGGAATCAGAAATCAGAAGACAATCTCAACACTGGAAATTTTTGTGTCCTATTCTTACCAGATCAAGCAATCATTCATTCCAGTGTAATTCAAATAAATAAATTTAATAATCTGCCAGAATTTCATACCAATTTATCTTCCTTTATGTAGTTTGTTTCATGCCAATTAAAAATGTAACTCCTGATGACCTTGATAATCTTTAATTTAACAGAACTAAGAAATCTCTCTTAACCAAGAAAAATAAGTATCTCCAGAGACTCACTAAAATAAGTGCCTGAAATAGATAGGATGAATCACTGCTTGGACATGACTTTTTCTCTGTTTGCTGCAGTAGGTTCTGATTCATTTAACCTGCCGACCCACATGTCAGTGGTGCTCAGGGTGCAGAGACCAATACTGCGTTATCACGATTAGCTCTGCCTTTTTCAACCTGCCTCCCACAAGTTAGTGGGGCTCAGATCGCAGAGACTAATAGTGCAGGAGGTGAGAACCTTCGCGGGGGCATCAGTACAAACACCAGTATGATGGCTACAAAATGTCCATTTATTAAACTGCGTGTCTTGCATATATACATTTGCCAAATACCTCCCTCGTGGGTGTGCCTTTAGTGTTACAAACCTATCTATCCTTACCTCATAACAAGGGAGGGTTACAGCTATTCCTTCCGTACATCGCGAGATCTTACGAACGCCACTCCCTACATCTGTTGATGAGGGAGGGAACTTAAACCAATTGCATGGGTTTAAGGCATCTTTAGACACTTCACGTTAGTTGAGATGAATCCTATCCTAGATGTTCCCATCAAACAAAGATACACTTTCAGGTTTGATTTTTCTGGGTGGAATGTTAATGTCCTTCTTAACATAAGGATGTCTGAGGTGGAGGGCTGAAAGTCCACATCAGAGCTGACATTAATACAGTGTAAACATAAAGCAAATTTATTTTTTGTTTGCAGAACCATGTTTTTCAGATCGAAACAAAACAGTGTGAAAATGTGAAACAAAGGTGAGAAAGCACAAGCAGACATACTAAATTAATGCATTTCCTCTCCAGCTTGCCATGATTAATTTTATGCATGAGTTGAAGGAGACATCAGAAAAAGACAGATAAACAAATAAAACCACCTTTGAACAAAATATGAGAGAATCCCGGAGACAACAATATGGTGCCACAGGACACAGTACAAGAGACTTGAAGTTTGTGGATTCAAGTTTTGAGCAGGAAAATTTATCAATTGCTAAAAATATCCTGGGATCAAATCTTAGAAACTTATCCTGTCTATTTTGGTTGCTGGGATTCTTTTATAAGCTGGTATATTTTATAGTCCTTTGAGGAGTTATGTGAATACAAAACTTGGACAAAATTACATGAATCAAGTGTTGCATTTCCTTTTTACTCCAGGCAAAAATAAATAAACCCAAACAAACATTTTAGATGTATGTTTATTGAGAGTATCAGAAGAATGTAAAAAATGTGGAGAGTTTCTGACCAAGGGAACACATTATTCCAGCATTTGAGGCAGAACATTCAGAAAGATCCAGAATTTGCCTCTGACAAAGTAATTAAATCTGTCAAGCAAGGGAATTTGCTTCATTCAGTCTGATATTTATAGGGACAAATAGTGGTTTTGCAGTTTGGACATGAGAGAGAATATAAAATGAAAAAAAAAAAAAGAGACCTGGGGGAGAAAGTTGTGTACTGGTCTAACTCAGAGCTGACAAAACCAGTGCAAGGAGTTGTTCATGCTGCAGCATAAAATGCAAGATAAAATCATGCCCAGAAGCACTACTGTACAATGGTTTATCTACCACAGTACTTGCTAAAACATTCACAATATATTCAAATGGAGAACTAGGCTTTGGTCTTCAGGCACTAGCATAAATAATTTTTATGCCTTTGCATATAGGAGGTTGATATTAGCTAAATAAGAAACACTTATCCTCATAGCTAGGAGAGGCTTAACCAAGAAAGAAAACCCTCCAAGGAATTTAATGCTTGTTTGTTTTCAGATGCAATTATATGATTTGCAGATTGGGTACAAACCTGGGAAAGTTTTTTTTGATCCTAACACACTTTCTGGAGCAGCTGACAAAAACAAAGCGAGACAAAGCCAATAGTTTGCATATGTGGTGGGGAAGTGATCAAGTTTGTTCTCATTTTTTAATCTGTCACCATGTGTGCTGGTTGGGTAACATGGCTGAGCAGCAAGGAAGAGAGCTACCTGCTTGCTGTGCCCAGGCTGCTGTACATGGTGTCAGACCGGCCCCTCTGGGGTGGTGGGGCTCATGGGGCTGCCAGGTGGGGCAGTCAGAGAGCAAGAAGCCCTGTGAGCTGTGGCTCAGCCATTCAGTCAAAGGCTGGGAGGCTTCCCAGCAGGACACAGAGAAGTTGTATAGTCAAGTGTCAAACAAGATGGAAAGGAGAAATCTCAAGGGGCCCATAGGGGACTGTACAGATATTTCTGAAATACCAGTTGCTCAGAAGGAAGGAGCTATCCCTGCAATAAATCCTTCAATTTTCATCTATTTAACTCTGATTTTTTCTGTTCAAGAATTAGTTATTCTAGAGTGAGATCTGAAAAACCTCTAGATTTATTGATTCAAAAGTCTTGGGAGGTTTTAAGTATATTCCCTTAGGGAAAATAATGCAGGCAGTTCTAGTTCACAGCTCTCCACAACTCAGAGTCCCATCACAGCACGCCAATCAGTTCAAAAAAGAAGAAAACAAAACCTGCCTTTCCAATACTGAAGGGAAAACAGATTGTGATTGCCCAAAATGCTGTTGAGAATAAGACACAGGAAAAAAAAGATTAAAGATTAAGATTATTTGGACAGTGTAATCATAGTCTTTACAGTCTCTCTGAGAGACAGCTGCCAGGCCTAGCTGAGATTTTCCTTAAACACATCTGTGTGGTGCTTTCTGAAGTGTAACAAAGAGATGTTTAATGAACTCTGTATTGGGTCTGGCTGAGATGGAGTTAATTTTTCACCATAGCAGCCCTCATAGTGCTGTACTCTGTATTGGTAGCTAGAAAGGTGTTGATAACACACCAGTGTTTTGGCTACTGCTGAGCAGTGCTGCACAGCATCAAGGCAGTCTCTCCAACATTCCCCCCCCTCACCAGTAGACTTGAAGTGGGCAAGATCTTGGGGGGGGACATAGACAGGACAGCTGACCCAAACTGACCAAAGATATTCCATATGATATGATGTTTGCTGAGAGAAAAGAGGAGGAAGTGGGGTGTAGGGAGTGGTGTTCGGAAGATCTCGCGATGTACGGAAAGAATAACTGTAACCCTCCCTTGCTACGAGGTAAGGATGGATAGGTTTGTAACACTAAAGGCACACCCACGAAGGAGGTACTTGGTGAACGTATATCTGCAAGATATGAAGTTTAATAAACGGACATTTTATATCCATCATGTTGGTGTTTGTACTGATGCCCCCGCGAAGGTTCTCACCTCCTGCACTATTAGTCTCTGCGATCTGAGCCCCACTAACTTGTGGGAGGCAGGTTGAAAGAGGCAGAGCTAACCATGATAACGCAGTATTGGTCTCTGCGCCCTGAGCACCACTGACATGTGGGTTTGGCAGGTTAAATGAAGCAGAGCCAACTGCAACAGATCCCCAGCACCTGATGAATTTAGTTTCATCCTGCTCTCTTTTATCCATATGGATTGACCCTATAAATCTCACTATCTTTCCAGATTTATGCTATCATATTTGTTACTGTAATAGTCAATGATGACCACTCTTAGATTGCATATATTAACTGCCAGATAAAACATTTAAGCAATTCTCTTAATGAGACTCTTGCTGTGAGGCCAGGGTAATGGATTGCAAGTGCAAACTTTGCCAAAACACATTCTAAACCTACATTATTACACAATGGTGATAAAGCATTTATGGGATGTTTTTAAATAATGATGATGATCATCTACTTTGTTCAACACATTTATTAGAATTACTATTCAACCATTAACTACCTAGGTCTCTTGGACAGAAAGATAAAGATTCATTTAAATATTAAAATGTTCGAATGAGACCATAATGACCAAGGAGGAAGCAAAATCCTATACCTGCTCAAACTGTAGTGATGAGAAATATCTGGACCCATGGGGTTATTAAGACATTGAATAGGTGCTTGTTTTTCAGCTGTGCTATCATTTATTGCATATCAATGAGGATGATTAATATTTATTTTTATTCATGAAATTCATCTGGAGATAGTAATTTTTTCCTTGGATTGTTTACCAAATTTTTAGTAATTAGAATCTAATGCAGGGTTATCTGTTTCCTCCAATTTCCTGCTGCTTAGTACCATCTACTAAGTAGCAGAGGATATAATTATTACTAGAGAGTGCTTGAATGACTTCTGGTAATTGGAATTTCAGTAAATCTTGCCAGGTCACCTAGCAATATTAGGGAGACATCTGAATCATTGCTCTCTTGACCATCAGTTGACTTTTTTTCAGATGGCATGTGGGAATGTCAGCTCTGTGCAGCTGTGGGAGATTCAATATGTTAAGAGTCAAATCATGTGTTACTGATAAATGATTAAGAGGCAAGTTGGCATTGGCCTGTCAGTCCTGCACAGCTGTGGGAGATTCAATACTTAAGAGCCAAATTGAGATTACCTGGTCATTTTAGGCAGGGAGCTGTGTTTGGGGAGCTTGTTGAAGGTGGAGAGCTCTGCTCAGGGAAGCTCTGCTAAGGTACAGAGCTCTGTATGGGAGAACTCTAGTGAGTGTCCTGGTTTAGCCAGGGTAGGGTTAAGTTTTCCCAGCACTGGGGGGAGCTCTAGCTGGGTTATTCACATCCCAGGTGGATGTCACATTCTGCTTCTGAGGGGACCAGTTGGTATAGCACATGTGTTATACCATTGCTCGCTTCTCATTGCTGTATTGGTAGATATTTTGCTCTGTTCATTGTTATTACTGTTGTTCTTGTTGTTGTGTGTTGTGTTGCTGTTGCACTGTTGTATTAAACCTTCCTTATCTCAGCCCAGGGCTTTGTATTTCACTCCCTTTGTGGGGGAGGGGCAGCGGCCACGAGGTCTCAGACCCCGGCAGGGACTAAACCACCACAGTGAGCCAGCCAGGAGCTCTGTCCTGTGCTGGCTTAAAGAAGTGCTAGCTCTGCTCTGCACTGGCCTGGAGAAGCAGTAAGGCTTGGAGGAGAAGCAAGTCTTGGAAGAGGAATAAGTCAGCTCAGAGAGAGCATGGAACTGGTTTTGGGAGAAAGGGTTGATGACTGTCTGGTAGCTGATTTGCTAACTATGAAGTAAGAGCTAAGGTAGTGAGAGCATAAGTATGTACCGTTGTAATAATAAATGATTTTCCATTTGTATTTCAATGGAGAGTCTGTGCCTCAGTTGCTACAATGGTGAAGTCACTAAATGAGTTTACATGTTTTTTCATGCAGTGGTAAAGATACCCCCTTCTAGGGACCATGGTTACATATTCCTATGCCAGTTTAGGTTTAGAACCATGCTGCAATTTTCTTGTACTGGGATTATGATCTCATCTAACAAGATTAAAATTAGCACTGTTATTTTAACCCAGTTTAAGTGCCATAGTCTCACTTTCATTTTGTGGTCTACAAAAGGGGAAAGAAAAAGTCTTTTTGCAGTTCACTCATAGCTAAAGCTCATTCAAATAACTATTTCCAGTAACTTTGATTCCCCTTTAGCTTTATCAAAACTGTAATGGCAATTAAAAAAACCCATATATTTGAAAAAGAAAAGCTTTCAACACTTATCTTAATCTCCATGTGGTGCTGCTATGGTGAGAGTGTGTTTCTATACTCTTTGTTCCCAATCACTTAGGCCAACGTTCTTGTAGATGGGAGCTAAGAAAACCCACAGTGGTAAATGTTTCAGCAATAGAGGAGCCCCATGAATCCTGAAGAAACCTCAAGTTTAATGTATTATCCATTTTCTGATCATGTTATTTGTACACTGCATTCTTGCATGTATCCAATATATGCAGCATGTATGTAACAAACACAGTAAGGCTAGATAATTTAATTTTTAATGTTTCCTGTCAATGAAAGCGTGCTATTCCTATGATCTGAGAACAACTACAGATGGGGTAGCTGTTTATTTTTTCAGTTAAGCCATTTATGTTTAAAGGCTAATTGAACCTAAATTCTATTTTATTGTTATTCCATGACTTATTTCAGTTGGTTAGGATAATGAGAGTATCTTGGTCAGCATAATATGTAGGCTTATTACAGCTTACAAACAAAATCGGTTCTCCTTTGGAAACCTGTTTTTTTTATCTGTGTTGCGTGCATGCTGAGTGGTCACTTAGAACTTAGCATTTGGCAGCATCTGGGAGAAGAAGATCTTAGGATCTGATCTGTCTTCTAAGAGGTTTGCTTTGCTCTTTGGTCAGTAGTTTGCTCTCCTAGGACAGCTGGAACAATGAGCATGACATTGGTAGTCAAGACCAAACTATAATAAATAGAATTTAGAGTGAAAAGGGAGGGTTTTGTTTAATTTTAGCTTAGAAAATTATCCTATGTATTTCAGCGCTTATCTGAATGTGTGGCCTGTACTGGATGCAGCTAACCAAGTGACAGTAAGGCAGCTCTTAGTTCCCTGATCATAAACCTCTACATTTGACTCTGTAGAAATTACAGCAACCTAGAGCTGCTCCAAATTGTTTGACTAGTGCTGCATGGAGACTGGTGGTAAGGAATGCTAATGTTAGGTTACTTGATTTAAAAATCTGACTAATCTCAATTGTGATCTTCCTAATTTTTCAGTGCTCTAGCTGTATAATTTCTCTTTTGGTTTTAGCAGGTGAGCTATGTCCCAGCATTATTTTGCTTTCTCTTTGTGGGGAGGATGGGCAGAGGGATTTTTATTCTTCCTTGCAAAGTGTATGTATTCCTTACTTTGACGAACAGGAGCAGTGAGGTCTGGCTGAGATACAAATATACCATGGAGGAAGAGCCTCATTTATTATGGAAACAGATAATTGCATAGGGAAGTTCCATAAAAATTATTATTTTTAGGCTGTTTTAGACCAAGATGCTGGATGAAGAAAGCAACTTAAAAGCTAAATGACATTTTTACAATGTTTGAAAAAATATTTGAAAAAGTTAACGTTGTATAAATAAAAATATTTGCTGCAGAGGTGCCAGTAGCAGATTAGAAAAAAAAAAAAAGAGATGCACTCTTAAGGAAAAAAAAAAAATCTTCTTTGTGCTTTAGGTATGCATCATAACCTGATCCTAGAAAAACAGTTGAGTTGTCCTGAAAAGCTGTGGTCCTTTTTGTAGGTAGTTTTAATCATTTGTTTTACTCTGTTGGTAATGTCTACTTTTCTAATTCCCCTGGGTAACACTTAAGGCACTTCAGGAAGCTGATCAGTAATCTCAGCATTTAAGTTTGCTATTAATTGTGTATGGTAACATTTGAAGCTTTCATGACATTGATGTCAGAAAAATCACAATAATGCTAAACTTTTCTGACAAGAAATCAGTGATGTTTTATGTGACTACAAGCAACTGTTCCCTGCCTGCCCACCAGCTTCCAACCAACATAAGCTTGCTGAGGGTACAGCATCCTTCCCGGGATATCTTTGCTAGCTCTTTCCTCTGCTACAGTTTTGCTCCAAATAATAATGTGAGGCTACTTTAGGGCCCCTTGTTTAAAGAGGTATAGTGAGATATGAGTGCTTTCCATCCTCCAGAAACCCTGCTTTGGGATGGGTACTGGCAGAACCTTCCCAGATGTTACATTTAGATATAGGAGATATGCTGTGAGAAGGCAACTGTTCCTGATGCAGTGGGAATGTGATTGATACATGGTCTGAATGGACTGATGCCCCAAAGGTTGCAGGGTGGTTGAGTACAGCCAATTTTGATGCTGTGCTCTTTGTGAGCCATCTAACAAAGCAGCACAAGGGCAGTCTCACAGGGTGACTTACTTGGAAAATAGAAACTATCTGCTTAGGTCCACCAGCTTGCCCATACTTGTTACAAAGACTCTAATGAAAGGCAGATTGTGCTCTTATTCACCACAAGCATTTAAGTCTTTATGTCCTTGGACCAAGTCTTCAACCAGCTGATTAAAGACAGATACTGCAAATGTATGAAAATGTAAGTGTTGGGTCCCAGTAAATATGATAAGATATTTTCAGAAGGTGTGTAGGGAGTGGCGTTCGGAAGATCTTGTGATGTACGGAAAGAATAGCTATAACCCTCCCTTGTTACGAGGTAAGGATGGATAGGTTTGTAACACTAAAGGCACACCCACGAAGGAGGTACTTGGCAAACATATATATGCAAGACACGCAGTTTAATAAAGGGACATTTTGTAGCCATCATACTGGTGTTTGTACTGATGTCCTTGAGACGGTCTTAGCCTCCTGCAGTATTAGTCTCTGCAATCTGTGACCCACCAATATGTGGGTTGGCAGGTTTAGAAGCGTCAGAGCTAATCATGACAACACAGTCTTAGTGGTGCTCAGGCAGCAGAGACTAACATGTGAGTCTGCAGGCTTAACACAGCAGAGCTAACTGCAGCAAAGGTGAAGTGCTAAGGCTTGGACAACAGGCCCAAGCTGGAGTTGAGCTATAGAAGAATCCTGTATATTTTATAACTGATAACCATTGTGCTAGTAGGTATTGTATTAAGTTATAACAACCAGTTTATGCTGGTGTAAAAAAGTGCTAAAGCATTGAAATACTGCAGCCTGAACAACAGGCCCCAAGCTGAAGCTGCTAACTTAGCATGTAGTCATTAGTAAAATATGTAAACTCGCTAGTGAAAGACAAAATATAATCAGTAGAAGGGAGAGAATATATTCAACTTTTTTTTCGCAGCATTGTTCAAGGCTGAGAACCCAAGTATTTGGCCTGGTTAGAAACTCCCTTGGTTCCCCCCCCGAGCCCTGGCCAGGCTTTGGGTGGAATCCAACAGGAGAATGAAACCAGATATTTTCCGCTCAACACAAAGGTTCCAGCTATTCTGGCTTGTCGATCTCTGGTATATAAGGCTGGGCCTGTTTGCAGCGACTTTGGATGGCTCATCTATGGGTGGACACGCTGTGTAGGATTTCCCACTTGCTGGGACAGGCTCTCCAAATCCTCGCTGTAACCAGGGCTCCCCAGCGTCTGGGGGTATGGATGATGATGATGATAATATATGCAAATGCTGGTGTATTTCTCTTAATTACTATTCTCTCATCTAGTAATGATATGATAAGTTACCCTGTATTTTCCTGTTTGATGCTGTAGGTGCGATATTCTGCTTTTTTCTTATGGCATGTTTTCTGTATTACACTGTTACATTATTTGGTTATCACCAGTAAAGTACGCCTACTCTTTTCACTCTGGTGTCGGAGTTTAATTGGTATCCTTAATCAGCAAAACAGACTCCCCATTTCTGGAAGATAAACGCATATCAACGATCACACAGGGATTAAGCAATGCCAACTTTAATATGTTGGACAAGCCTTTTATAATGCAGGTGAAAATCACAAGATAAAATCACATGATACAGTTCTTTCTGATCGGACAGTTAACTTTGTACATACTCCTTAAGCTCTCTTCTGGTTGGCTGAGACCTGCCTCATTGACATTGTACAAACTTCCTCTCTGCCCAGACCAACACCCTGAAGTTGTTAAACTTCCGGGGTTCTTCCTTATTCTTCCAGGGTCATTCCCTCGTTACATCCTTGCTAAAGCTGAGGCTGTGCCAGTCTTACTTATATCAAGAATTGCTCACATGCAGGTTTCCCTGCAGGAAATCCTTTAGAATCCCCACATATCCCTCATTTTGTTTTTGAGCAATCCAAACTCCTTGCAAGCTTTTCTGCAACGATTGTCCAATGTGAAAATTTAAGCATGGCAAAATAACAGCAAGCACAATAATCACAGTAATTACAGTGATTACTCCTTTTAACAATTCTCTGCTCATGATAAGTTGACCTTGCCAAAAAGTTGTGGTGTTGGTACCGGGCTGGGTAAATTGAGCAATGTCGGGGGCTAGTGAAAATCTCATTTTTTGCCCAACTATTGTCTGATACAAACCCAGTGAATACTTATGGGTTAAAGTAAGGGATTCTCAATAACCATGTTCTGAATGGGTCTGATGGAGTAGCCATCGAAAGGCAGAAGGATTCTTGACCTCTCTCATTAGTTTTAGTTACCCATATATTTGGCCGCGGAAACACTATTTTTTCTGGATGAACATTAATCACTGTCAGAACCATCAGAAACTTGATCTCCTTTCCAAGGCCGCACCCA
>ML998472.1:14089-31496 GCA_010365825.1 Otus sunia | reverse complement strand
TCCCCGGGAGCAGAGACCAGCACCAGCCTCTCTACTTCATTAATAATTATTAACAACTCACATTATTGATCATGAGGTGCATTATCGTCTTTGGCATGAGGTCCCGGATGGACTTGTTGATGATGCCGACGTAGGAGTCGACAAGGTTGCGGATGGTTTCCACCTGGCGCTCCAGCTGCGGGTCCATGGAGAAGGTGTTCTCCTGGGCGCCGTCCTCGTTCTCAGTCTGCTCAGGGAAAGCAGGGCACAAATTACCGCCGGGACCCGACAGCCCCGGAAAGAAACCCCTCTGCTCCACACTTATTCCCTGTCCCGTCCGCCTATTTCCATCCTACGCGGATGCTTTTTTTTTTTTTTTTTTGGAAACGAGAGTTTTATTTCGTAGCCCGGAACGACTTAGATCCATCGGTCGGGCGGCACAAACTAGCGCCACGGTAGAAAATGTTCGTCCTCTTCTGCGATACCGCGGCATTTTCCAGGGTATCCGAGAACCTACTGGGCCCCCAGCCAGGAGCTCCCAAGCCCGACGGCTCCTCAGGCAGCCCCCACCGGGCAGCCCGCGCCGGGGGGGCTCGCACGAGGCAGAGCGAGTGTTTACTTGGTCTTTCTCGGGGTAAACTCCCGCCCGGAGGAAGGAGGCTTTCCAGCTGTCCACGTCTTCCTGGGAGTCGCAGGCCAGCTCGATCTGCCGCAGATCTTTGTACACGTTCCTAGGGGAGACGGAGCAGAGCCGGGGGTGAGGACGGCACCGGGGAGCCCGCAGAAGCCCGATGTCCCTCCCGAACGTGTCTATAAATATTGGCAAGCGGCTGCTGCCTGCGGAGAATCCTCCCCCGGCAGCAAACAGATGCTCCCGCCTCGGAGCGCGACGCCGGGGGAGGCGGACGCACGGGCCAGGACCCCGGAGCGCGGCCGGCACCGCCCCGAGCCCCGGAGAGCCGAGGGATTTCGGGAGGTGCCCGGCCCTGCAGCTCCCGCTCCCAGCCCTCACCTCTGCTCCGTGTTGAAGATGGCAAAGACGTGTTTGTTGGACATAAATCCCTTCTCCACGTCCCTGATTTTCAAATTATCCAAAGGCAACATGTATTTCTTCTCCTTTTCCTGGAAGAGGGGACGGGAGGGAGGGATGAGAGCGAGCGAGCGCGGTTTTGCTGATGCTCATCAGCCACCCCGAGGGGCACAAAAACCCAACCCCGGAGACACGGCGGGGACCAACCGGGGCTCCTGCGACTGAGCGGCGGCGATTCCCACCCGAGAAGGGCCACCAAGAGCCGCTTTTGGCTCAGTCCCAGCACGCGGTCGCCCAGCTGAGGGTTTATCTGGGCCGGAGCAATCTGCCCCCCCAGGAGCAATC
This sequence comes from Otus sunia, assembly GCA_010365825.1. Taxonomy (NCBI): domain Eukaryota; kingdom Metazoa; phylum Chordata; class Aves; order Strigiformes; family Strigidae; genus Otus; species Otus sunia. The sequence goes on along the minus strand of ML998472.1, from coordinate 30,142 downwards.
TGCCCCCCGACGCAGCATCGCTCGGGATCGCGGCTCCGGCACAAGAACGGACCAGGAGCCCCCAGTGTCCCTCGGCCTTTCCAGCGCCAAAGAAACAACCGGAGAAAGGGATTTGGTCCCTCTGGGTGCGCGGGCAGCCCTGCCTGCGCCGCGGCTGCCTGCCTGTGCTCGGGATGGGGTCGGCTCCACCGGAGCCCCGGGAAGGGCCCCCCCAGCCCGGTGCCCGGCCCCGCCGGAGGGAGCCGGGGCCTCGCCGTCTGGCACCAAGGCGGCCGCTCTCCAGCCCCGCCGAGGGGCCACCCCAGCCGCGTCGCTGCCGAAACGCCACATCTGGAATTGTTTAGAACAGCTCCAGCTCCACTTTGTCTCCAGATGCTGCGCACACGGTCCCAAAAAGTGACGTTCGCCTTTGTAGAGAGGCCACGAACCCAAAGCCTTCCCCCCCTCCGCCCCCCTTCCACCGCCGCCCCACACTCCTCCTCATGATTTCCTGAAAAACCCACAACTTTTTTCCAGACTGGATTCGGTTGCAAGGACTTTGCCACGTCAGAAGAGAGACAAAGCAGTTTCCTTTCGCCCATCGGGCTTCTCTCCTTATTAAAAAAAAAAAAAGAAAAAAAAAAAACAACCAAAAAAACGGGAGGGGGAGAAATTAAAAATAAAAGCCACCCCCGTGGATGCCGTGGGAAGCCGGAGACTCCAGCCCAGCCTGCCCAGTGTTCAGACTACCTGTTCAGGAGGGTTTAACGTTGTACAGTAGTCTGCACATTGGTTAGATCGGGTTTGGCCGAGCAGCACCCCAGCAGCGCCCCAGCACCCCAAGGTAAGGCGGGGAGCGAGCCCGGACTCGGCCCTTTTTGGGGCAGATTAAACCGAGTTTCGCTCCGAGTGGCGGAGGCGGCGTGGTTGTGGGGTTGGTGTTTTCGCCTCGGCGCGGGATGGGAGGGCAGAGCCGAGGGGGGAGCCCGGCCGGGCAGCGCTCCCCGCTCTTCCCCTCCCCAAACCTTGCAGCGGGGAGGTGAGAGGGTGGGCTGCACCCCCCCAGCACCCCCTCCCCAAACCCCCGGGGTGCTGGGTGCCGGCTTATAGCAGCTCCCGGTGGTTCATTTTTTAACAGCGGGGGTTTGGGGGGGGTGGGGGGGTGGCAGGAGGGGGGCAGGGAGAGCTGGGCTTGCAGAAGACAGAGCCTCATTCATCCCCGGCCGGCTGGTTCTCATTACCCGCCGCGGAGGGGCCAGACGTGCCCCCCGAGAGGCCTCTGGGCAGGAAACCGGGGGAGCACCGGCGGGCTCTGAGAGGGGGGGGGAGCACGCCGGAGGGGGGGTTTATCAGCTCAACACGTTTCCTTCTCTTTTAGGAGGCAGATTTAAAAAGGGGGCTTGGGGCGGGGGGAAGTGAGGTTAAAATCCGACTCCGCGGTCGGGGAGAGACGTTCACCTTCGCAGCTCGCTCGGAGGATAAAGGATGAACAAAGGAAGCTGGGGCTCTGCCCCCGCGCCCCACGTCCAGCTGCCGAGCGGCTCCCGGGAAATAAAAGTTGTGTTCACGTCTCTTTTTCTGACCCGCGTGCTGGGCCCTGGCGAGGCACCGAACCCCCTGTGTCCCCCCAAAACCCCCTGTGAGGGAGCCTCCCCCCCCCTGCCCCAACCCCGCCGCAGCCTCGGCCGGTGACGTAAGGGGAAGGGCGAGATCGCGGCCGATCCGCAGCCTGTGGGGGCGGAAATGGTGGAAAATCTGAAAATCTGAAAATCTGAAAGCGGCCGAGAGCGCGACGCTGCGGAGGAGATGCCGGCGCCCGCAGGGAAGGTGCCGGTCCTGCCGCATCCCCCTCCCGGGAGGGTTGAGCCCGAAAGAAATCGCTTTGGGTTTGAGCGGTGAAACGCCCTTTCCAGCTCCCAGCGGGGAGGGGGCAGCAGATCCCCTGACAAATGGGTCTGGGGGCTGCAGCGGCCCCTCCTGGGGAATAAGGGGGGGGTCTGCGGGGTCCCGGTGCACAGAAACCCCCAGAGCATAGGGAATGGGGTCCCCTCGGCGTCCCCACGCTCAGGGGGTGGCTCTGGAGGGGGGTGGGTGGCCGGGTCCCTGCCCGGAGGGTGTCGCGGGCTGTGGCCAGCTCCTGCCCACCCTGAGCCCATTTCCCTCCAGCCTCAAGATCTTTCCCCGCTCAGCAGCAGCAGCTCGACCCCGGCGTGGGGATACAAACCCCGTCCTGCCCAAGCGCGGCTTTCGGTGCAAAACCAGCACGGCAATCCCACGGGGAACGGCCGAGGGGGGGCTCGGGGCTCGGTGACGGTCAACCAACGGTCCCACAGGATTAAAGACTGAGATTTGCTGCACCCACAGCCAAGCCTTGGGGGCTTTCCTGGCCCCAGGGCCAGAACAAGCGGGGTGAGGGGGCTGGGAGGGGACAGGGAGGTCCCCAACCCTCCTGGAGGTCTGGCCACCCCCCAGGCTGGGCCGGGTGCCTGGATCCCGCAGGACCTCCAGCGTCTCCCGGTTTATCTGTGTTTACCCAATCCCGAGTGTCTGGAGACGGGGAATGTGCTGGCGGGGACTGTGCGGTGTGGGCAGGGCACCCTCCAGAGGAGACCCACGCTCCTGCACGCCGCCGGCCGCCGCTAATCAACCCCGGGGTGCTAATTCTGCCCCCACCCCAGCGCCGGGATCTCAGGTGAGCCCCGCGAGGGGCAGAGCCTCCCCCCAAAACCCCCTCCCGCCCCCCTCCGCACACGTACCTCCTCATCCTTGTACCAGGACAACGACTCGGCCGTCAGCACGAACCAGTACTCCTTGGAGCCTCCCTTCATGATGCTGATGTTGTTGATGGTCAGCCAGCCCCTGCGGATCACCTGGAGGCAGAGGAGCGGTGGTGGGGGGCGGGGGGAGGAAGGAAGACGAGGTTACAGGCTACCGTGGGGTCCCCGGGGCAGATCCCCTGATGGAGAGCAAGGCCAAGTGCCCCTCAGCTCAGAAGCCCACCTCGACCCTTCACAGAAAGCCTCAGCAGACCCTCGCCCAGGCAGATTTCCAGAGTCCCTCTCTCAAAGGCAGCAGCAGGCGGGGGGACGCCCGCAGCTCTCCCAGCTCCCGCAGCGAGAAAAGCAGCGAGGCCCCGGCCAGGCCGGCGGCACGGTCAGACCCAAACCCGGCGCCACGGGAACTCCGCGGGGCAGCCAGAGCGGCCCAGACAGGAGAGGGGGTGGAGAGCAGGAGCTCCAGTGCCCCGGCGGGATGAGGCAGGAATTCTCGGGTTTAAGAGAGGAGCGGAGCTGCCCCGAGGGCTGTTTTGGGGTGTCCCGCAAAAAGCACATCTCCGCCTCCATCCCGGCTGTTTCAAAGCCGCCGTCGTGCCGCCCGACGTCAAGGCACGGAAAAGTCTGCGGAGACCAACGAGCCCCCTCGGCTGGGGCACGTCCCCAGGAGAAAGGAGCAACTTACCCAGCGCAGCGGCTACCAGAGCAGCTCTCCCCATCCCTGCTCCGCTCAGGGTCTCCGCGAGCACGCGCCCTCGCCGAGCGCGGCCGAGGCAGCCCTCAGCCTCGTTATAACCGAGGAATCCCACGTTTCTCACCCAAAACCCGCTCCCTGGCAGGACTAGCCGGCTCGTAGCCACGGGTGAAAGGCTCCCTGGCCGCCCGCGGACAGACCTGACCCGCGACACGGAGCAGCAGCCGCCGGCAATCGGGGCAGCAGCGTGCTGAAGCGAGGTTGCTGAAGCCCGACGCTGCAAGCGGCGGTTTTTCACGACACGGTGCATGAGGGGCCACGCTGCCCGGTGCAGGCGGGAGCATTCCCTGTCCTCAACCAGCCCGGGGAGCCAGCGGCCGGTGGCGAGGACACTCACCCGATGCAGCCACCACCCAGCCGAGCCCTCGTGACACCAGCCCACGCCTGCCTCGGCACCACCGGAGCTCAAGGGGAACCACCCGCCTGCTGCTAAGGAGCATCGCCCGCGCCCGTAACGGCTTCCCCGAGACAAAAATCCTCGTGGAACAACTTCCACCGTCGCTGGGAGCACCTCAGCGGCAGCACAGCCCCGTCGGGAAACATCCTGAATCACCACCAACCACTGGCGGCCGCGAGAGCCGGCGACGTGCCAGGATCGCCCCGAGCCATGAGTCCCGTCCTGGGCTGGGCCGGGCCTAGCGAGCCGAGGAGAGGGTTAGACCCTGCCTGGCCTCCCCCCGAGCCAGGCTGCCTCCCGCCGGCCACACGGCCACCAGCTCCAGGGCAAACCGGGAGATTCCAAAGTGTTTCAAAGGCAGGCGGGATCACGCTCTGCCCGGCGGGGCTCCTCCATTGTTCCGGGAGTTATTGTACCCAGAAGAAGGTCACAGCGGCCCAGCCCGGCCCAGCCCAGCCCCCAGAGGCCTTTAGGCTGAGCTCAGGGTCCCTCATCCCCCCGGGGCCGCAGGGCAGCGGCGTTTCTCACCATCCCCCTCACGGTTTTGCTCCGTGCAGCCGGACCACGGTTCCGGACGCGGGGCTGCCTGCAAGCCACCCGCTCCCCGGTAACGAGGGGGGACGGAGGGTCCCCCAGCGCGGCTGCTTCTGCTGTGACACCCCACCCTGGGGCGCCGGCTGCTCCGGGAGGCAGCGAGGGGCTCAGACCTCCCCGGGGCAGGAGCTGCCTCGCAAACAGCAACATCGACCGCTGCCAGAGCCCAAAAAACTCCCCGGCGAGGACCCGACGGATTTAGGGCGAGTCCGGCTGAGCCGGGAGTAGCACAAATAACCCCCTCCCCGTCAGCACCCCCACGCGTGTCCCCGCTGCGGGAGCCACGTCCCACGTTACAGGACACTTTAGGGGCCCTGCGGGAGGGACTCGGCAAAGCCGGTGCCCCAGCCCCGGGGCTTTTGCAGGCCAGCGTTTGCCAGGGGTTAGTACCACCACACGGGTTAGTTCATGGGCAGACGTGGGGAAAATGCACCGGGGGGGGGTTGATTGGGGTCAGTCCAAAGCATGGATGGGAGGGAGGACGAACAACCCTCACGGTTAAGCAGAGAAGAGTTAGACACGAGCGAGATGCGGAGTTTGTTATGGCTTGTACGGGAACCAGCCCTGAGCAGCTGCGCCTGAGGCCAAGGCAGGGCTTTAATCTCAGCACCGGGACTAAGGGCGTAGAGCCGGTGCCAGCCCTTTCGCGCCGAGGCTGCTGCTGGGGGAACCCGCTGCGGGACGGGGCTGAGGCCGTGCTCGTCTGCAGGCTGCTCAGGCGGCTGCCAGCGTAAAAACCACGACAAAATCAACCCTGTTAGGCACAGGCAAAGCTCGGTGCGCCGGCGGGCACAGGCAGCTAGAGCTAAAACTTAACTCATACAGATTTTTCTGGCGAGGGGAAGGAAGGAGCCCTGAAATTAAGACGGCAGAGGTTGTCAGATTAAAGATTTCACCTTCTGATTGGCTCTGGCGTGTTTGAGCCCCCCAATTCCCATTTAGAAGCCATCTCTGAATTTGGACCGAGCCTGGTTTTAAAGGAACAGAGGCAGGAGATGGAGCAGTTGAAGGAATCGGGGCAAGGAAAGGGCAGAGGGAAAAGGTCCAGCAGCAAAGTGAGTCCTGCGAGCAGGGCTGGAGGCTCTGGCAGGTGCTGGGACAGGTCTGGAGGGAATAAGGGACAGGGAATCTGCTTTTAGGGCAGATCTGAGATCTCTCAGGAGAGATCCAAGGCTGGAGCTGGAGCGTCAGCACAAAGCTTTGATTTCTGTTGTTAAAGAGTAGAGGAGGGGAGGGCACCTGCAGAGTCAGGCACCCCAGCTGCGCACTGGCTCGAGGCAGGGCCCAGGATGCCTCCTTCTCTGTCCCGAAATGCAGGAGGAGGAGGAGGAGGAGGAGGAGAGAGGAAGGCTGAGCCACAGTGCCTGGCACCGAGCAGCACAGAGGAAGGCCCAGAAGAAAGTTCCTTTAAGACCGACTGAAACTGGGGAGGTTTTTGGGCTCGGGAGCCGGGCAAGGTCCCCCGTGGAGGGGCTCCGGCGCTCTCGGAGCTCGGCCTGGTCCGAATCGGAAGCCGCCCAGTCCCGGGCTGGGGCTTTAATCCTTAATTATCAGCTCTCCACCTTCCCCGTCACCCAGCACGATCACGTCCGCACAGCCAGTGACGGGAGAGCGGCCCTGCACAGAAATCAGCGGGTGGGAGGCAAGAGACAGGCCTGGGGGGGGCTCCCTTTGTTTTAGCAGCAACATCTGGACGGTGCTAAAAGAAAATGGAAGTGTCTGAACAGCTGGAAGAGCCGGGAAGTGGCACGGGGCTCTCCCAGGCTGCTGGTGCTGTGGTGGCGGTCGGTACGGGCACAAGGCACAAACCTCCCCGGGACGAGCGGGACGGGCACGGCCTCGCCCCCACATCCCTCCCGCTGCCTCCTGAAACCCATTTTTGAGACAAAAAAGCACCCAGCGCCCGAGCTGCAGCCGTATTTCTGTGGGACTGTGTGGCTGCCGACTCCAGGAACTGCCCCCACAGCCGGCTCCAACCTTCCAGCTTTACCCACCACCAGGAGCCAAATTATTTCCCTTCTCCAGGGAGACACTTGGGTGCTGAGGCCACCCCCAAAGGACCAAGGCAACTCCCGAGCTGCTGGCCATGAGGCTGTAAAAGCCCCAACCGGGGGTTTGGAGATGAATTCCCTCTCAGACACTTCCATTTTCTCGGACTGCCAGCGTGATGCTCAGCTCCAAGCCTGGAGCAGCGGGGCCAGGACCTCCCCCCTCCACCCCTAGACAGGGAAATTCTCTTCCCTTTGGAGGAAACGCTGCCCTGCGCCTCCCCAGGAGTGAGTGAGCGTGAGGAAAAGCTCTGCTGGCTGCATAACCAAGCTCCAAGCGGCCGACGGGCCCCCAGAGTTTGGCTCCCCCAGCTGCTAACACCTGGGAGCTGCGGCACCTCCAAGAAGAGGGCTCCTTGCCTGGATTTCCACTTGCCAACGGTAAATCCGCTGGCAGCGGCCCGAGGTCGGGACCCAACCCCAAACAAAGGCAGCTCGGGGGAGAGAACGCGCCTCCAGCCCTGCTGCCTCCCCACGACGCAGGCGGAGGGACCGCCCTGCCCAGGGACCAGCTTCTCGCCGCGTCCCACCACGGCAGCTCCGCACTAAAACCCACAGATTTTGGGCTTCTTGCTTCCAGCAAAACCAGGGCTCCCACCCTGAACCCCAGCGTCCAGCTCTCCCCAGCACCGACAGCCCCGCGGTCGGGGTGCAGGCAGGGATCAGCCTCAAGCCCTTTTTTTTTTTTTTTTGGCCATGGAAGAGCCCAGGCGCGGGACGAAGGGGTCAGACTGAATTTCCATCTCTAGACTAAACCCCCCGGAGCCCCGTTGCTGCCCTCGGGGGATCCCGTCCTCCCTCTGCCCTCAGCACACTCAATTCTGGGGAGCGAGTAGGTGGCGTTTGGGGGTTGGGAGGTTTTTTCTGGCAGGGCCACGTCCGTCACTGGGTGTCGTCCACCAGCACTATCACACTATGTGGGTACTTACCAGTATCTCACCCTTTAGGTGCGCAAAATTAAGGGGGGAAAAAAAAAAGCAGGACGAGGAGACAGAACAGTGGAGAAAAACAAAGTGATGGAAGGGAGGAGAGAGCAGGAAGCACAAAAATGGTAGGAAAAAGCAGAAAAACAGCAAAAGAAAAACAGTTACATGCTATTAATTATAATTTTACAGTGTTAATATTTCATTACATTCTTTCCAAACAAGAGGCAATGTCTGCGTTAGGTACTGCAAGACCTAACACCATGCAAAGGGGCACTTCAGGGCGGCTCTGCCCCGCACGCCGGGCAGCAAACCCCCTCCACGAGGCTGCAGGATGAGCCAGAACCGAGGCGGACGCGGCTGCCGGGCACGTCCCTGCGCCCCGCTGGGCCCCCGGTCCCTCCCCACCCACCCCCAGGGCTGGGCCGGATCGACGGGGGCAGCACCGGGCCAGTTAGGCCAGACCTTGCCCCGCGTTGGGGCTCCCCCAGCAGCGCCCCGGCTGCTTTTCAGACGAGCTCCCGCTGCGTGAGCCGGAGCTCCGTCCTTCCCAGCCCCAGCGGGAACTATCCCTCGAGGAAGGATTTGGTGGATCCACTCGAATCCTGTTTTTAGACGAGCTCCCGCGGAGCAAACGCTCCCGTCTTTCCCCGTCTCCAGCCCCAGTGTGAAATATCCCCCCCCCCCCAAAGGAAGGGGTTTATGGATCGACTCGAATCCCGATTTCTGAGCTGCAAAATGCAGCTCCGGGCGGCTCCGCTCGCTGCCGGGGAGGGGTATCCTGGAGAGCTCCCTCTGCCCCACGCCACGAGGGAGGGCCGGGGCGCCGGCGGCCGTACCTGATTCGGGATGGCTCTTTTCTTGTTGGTCTGGGTGTTCCTTTGCTGCGCGCTGGAAGAAGGGAAAGAGCAGCTTTAGGCAGGGAAAGGGAAGCAAAGCGATGAGCGCTCAGAGCCCCCGCGGCCACGACACGCTGCCCCCCCGGAAGGCCGTAAGGAAGAGCTGAGTCCGAAGGGGAAGCCCGACACGGAGAATCCAGCCAAGACCCCCCAGGCTCTGCGCTGGCACCACGCTGTGGCACGGACAGCCCGGCCCCTGCCCACGTTTTGCCCGGGCCTGAACGTCCAAGGAGACGGCAGCGCCGAGGGAGGGGGACAGGGTTTCCGACCCGGAGGGTTTTTAATCTCCTTCCTTCCAGTCTGCATCTCCAGGCGTTTACAAGCCTGCCCGCTCCAGAGGGGCCAGGAGAGGAAACACCAGAGCGGTTGCCGATTCAAAAGGGATTTCTGTCCGTGACCCCAGCCGAGCCGATGCGCCCCTACCACCGCGAGGCCGAGAACCAGAAGGACTCGTCTCCAGAAAGACCTGCAGCCTCCTCGTTTTTCCCCCCCGCCCAGGTTGGAAAAGAGCATACCTGCACCAGAGGGAAAGCTACCTGTCTCTCCTGAGCAACCCAAGAGACGAGGGGCGAGGTGCGGGACGTAACCGTTAGTCAGGAGCAGGAACAAAATCCATGAAAACAGTTAGAATAATGCCGGGACACCCCCCCGGAGCAGCAGTTTACAAGCACAAACAGGGTCCTTTCCCTGGGGAAGGTGACTGCGGGACGGCATCCGACCCGGGGCGTCCCTGGCCACTGTGCCCCTGGTCAGGGGAGCTGGGGGGATCCCTCTCTGCCTGCCCTGATCCTCACGGTTCTTCCCTAAAAACCCTCGAGGACACCAGGCGAGCCCGGCCCGAGCCGGCCCAAGCGTCACGGCATCCCGGAGGGGAGCGGGAAGCTCTCCCGTGGCTGAGCTCCACTGCAAGCGCAAATCCAAAAGCTGAGCTCGGAGAAAAAGCGTCTCCAGCTCCCATCAAACACCTCCTGGGGGCTGCGGGGAGGGGAGGGCGCAAGCGGGGCTGCCCCGGCCGCCCCAGGACATGCTGCTGGAGCGGGTACCCACCCTGTCGCGACGTGCTGCTCAGTGTAACAGCTGGGGAGTGGGAGAGTTTCAGAGTCCGGAGGAAAGAGGGAGATGATGGTTCAAAGGAAAAACAGGAGAGATTAGGAGAAGAGGAAGGAACTGTGAATGAAGGTGAAAAGCAGAGAGATAAAAGAAAGGGGGAGGAAAAAGAAAACGAGAGGAAGGTTTTGTGAATTTAAAGAGGAGAAGGTGGCGTGGGCGCGAGGACAGCGACGGGCAGAGCCGCTTGCGTCCGCTCTTTCTGTGTGGGGACACCTGAGCTGGAGCGCCGGGTGCTCCCGAGAAGTTATCGCCCGGCTTGGGGCTGCGTCGATGGAAAACGCTGGCCATCCCCTGGCCAAAAACACTGGCCATCCCCCGGCCAAAAACACTGGCCATCCCCCGGCCAAAAACGCTGGCCATCCCCCGGCCAAAAACACTGGCCATCCCCTGGCCAAAAACACTGGCCATCCCCTGGCCAAAAACGCTGGCCATCCCCTGGCCAAAAACACTGGCCATCCCCCGGCCAAAAACGCTCGCCAGCCTCTGGCTGAAAGTCGAAGCTGAAGGCAGACAGACTAAGGGGAGAGCCCTGCCCCGGTCCCGGCCGCGCCTGCCCGGGCAGAGGATCACGGGGGAGAAGCTCCAAGATGGGGAGATGTTTCTGCTCCCGTCCGACAGCTCCAGCACAAGCGGCTTCCCCCGCCCTCAGCGCGCCCGGGGGACACGGGCAATTCCCAGGCTCTGCTGAAGGGCAGCAACGGCCTTAATGACCTGAATTCCTGCGAGTGGGCCCTGAGCAGCTCATCGGTCTGAGGCTGAAGAGCCCCACTCCAGCTCTTCTCTGCCCTAACGAGCGGCATTAACGAGCCCTGCTTCGGGCTCACGTGGGGCAGCTCGGATCCGCGGGCCCTCAAACAGCGGCCGGTGGCAGAGAAGCGGAGCTCCCGCGTCCCAGACCTGGGAGAACCGGGGCGCACACGGTGCCAACACGGATTTTGGTGAGTTACGTTGGGACGTGGGAGATTCCTCCACCAGATTTCCCGTCGCTGACCCCGCAAGGGCGACGTAACCCGCAGGACCACCAACCTCGTTTCTACAGAGTTTGAGGACCCAGCCTGCCCGTAAGTGACTCACTTGGCAAATCCAATGAAGTCTTCGTGGTTAGTGTTGATGTACGAGAGCTCGATGTCGATCAGCAGGAGGATCTGGGAGGAGGGGGACGTGTTAGAGGAGCCCCCGTGGCGAGAGGGAGCGCTGGGATGGCGCAGGGGGGGTCTGAGCGTGGCCAGGGCCCGAGCCAGGCGTTCCCCCGGCGGGAGCTCACCTGGTCCTTCGTTTTGCCTTCCCGTTCCCTGATGTGAGTGGTAACGATCCGCTCCGTCTCCTCTCGTAACCTGGGGTAGGAACCAAGCTGAAAAGAAAGGGAGAAGGCCGGGGAAAAAAAAAACGCTGCTGATGGGACCGTGGCAGCCTCTAGCACCCGGCACGGAGAAGCAGCGACAGGAGACGCTCACGAGGAGGGAGGGAGCGGGGACGGGACTGAGCCCCGGTTCTGCCGGGACGACACAACCGGGGCTCAGGGCGGGGAAAAAAGCGACAGACTCGATTCTCTTCACTCGATCCGACACGATGAGCGGAAAATCCCCTTCCCGGGGGCCTTCGAAGCAACGGCCAACACCTCAATCCGGATTTTGTTTGGGTTTTTTTCCCGCCCGCAGATCCCAGGGCTAAGCGGACCCGGCGTGAGGCGTGAGCTACGGCTGAGCCAGGCAAAGGAGGTGGGATCCGGGCCACGCTGTTACGGGGGCGAGCAAACACCTGGGCAATATGTCTCAGCAGGACCCGTGCCGCGAAGCCGAGCCAACGCGACGCCTTGTATTTGCCGGCTTTTCTGGTAATTTGAGAATTTCCTCATCCCCCAAAATCAGTGACAACCTCATGGCTGAACTCACTTTGGTCGGCTGGGTCCTGGGAGCAAATATATTCCAGATGTTTTCAGATTAGGCAAAAAGGGATGAATTAAGACCCGTTACCTTTTCGGCACACTTTTTAATGACCGTGGCCAGCTCTGAGACCACCAGATCAACACACTTCAAACTGGGCTCTTTAAGCTTTACAATCTGTTTTTTCACTATGGCTTCAAAGGCCATGTCGGGCGTGAAGAGCCCCGTCCTGCACCGTGCAGAGCGCGAGAGCCAGACACCGAGCGGCGGGCGGGGGGCGGGAAAATAGCGACAAAGACAGAAAAGAAAAGAAAAATGAGATTTTTTTTTTGTTTGTTTGTTTGAAAATTCAGGTTAGTAACGTGCAAAGGGAAAAGCGGCAGCGCCTGCCTGAGAAATTCCTTCGGGTCCCTGGGAGCTGTTGGGGTGCTCGGGCGCCTCACCCCAAATTCCCTGCGGCTCTGGGGGCTGTTTTATTCACTGGGGCACAGGAAAAACCCCGGAGAGGCTCCTGGCTTCTTGCTAGGCTGGATAACTGATCTCCAGCTCTAGGAAAGCACTGAATTTCAGCTCAGCTTTACAATTTGAGCCTCCCCGGGTGTTTGAGACAGAAGGAATATCTGCAGGAAGCGCCGGCTTCTCCGCGGTGCCCACAGCACAGACAACGCCGCCAGAAACGAGGGAGAGCGGAGAAATCCTGACCCACCAGCGAACCCCCAGCGGTCCGACCGCCTGCGAAACCAGGGCAGGGTTTAAACTGTCCTGCTCCACACAAGCACTCTGGGTAGCAAACGTCGCGAATGCTTCCACGTTCTCGCCTGTACGTAGCTCAATTTATTAATTTTTTTTTAAATAACGTAAGTGCTGGAAGGAGAGAGGAGCCGGTTTTCCCTCTGTTCAGTTTAAGGCATTTCTTTGGGTGCTGCCAGAACGAGGTTAAAAAATAAAGCGATGCTGAGAGGTTGGTTATTAAATTATGGAAACGGCTCGTTTATCCAGCTTCAGGGTAATGAACACTTTCACAGGAAAAGCACAATTTGGGGGGGGGGAGAAATGACTTTTTTGAAATGGAAACGCGCTCGTTATCAAGCAGCTGCAGGATTTACGGTTCCAGCGGGCCCCAGCTTTTGTTGGACGTTCCTGGGATTCCCAGAGTGCAGCGAAGCAGCAGTTTAAAGCCGCAGCTCGAGAACACCCACGTGCTACGAGAGGTACCAGGATGCAGGAGCAGCCTCTGCCCGCCTGCCCGGCTCCGGCCGGGGTCAAAGCCTCGGCAGCCCCCCACGACCCGCCGCCGCGGCCCCGCGGAGCCTCGTGCTGTCCCCAGATCTGGGGCTCCCGGATTTTATTATTTTTATTTTTGGAGAGGAAACCAGGCAAGGCAGGCAGGTTAGAGCATCGCTCCCGCTTCCCCGTCCCACTGGTAGGAAGGGGCTGGATGGCCTCCAGCCGGTTCAATACCTTACTGGTACACTGTCTAACTGTATTGATTAACTCCTGAATAACGAGGTCGACACACTTCAGACAAGGCTCTTTCAGCTTCACCACCTGCTTTTTCACAATGGCCTCGAATGCCAAATCTGGGGTGAAGAGCCCCGTCCTACAGGAATCCGCAGGCGGGGAGGGGGGGGCCGAGAGGGCAGAGACATGGCAGAGACAAAAACAAAATGGGTTGGTCAGGTTTGGAGGCGATGGGCTGCGTCCTGGAGAGCGACTCCCTCCCCAGGCGCCGTGAGCTGGGGGGGGCCCTGCTCCTGATCCGCAGCATCGCTGAACCCCGCTTTTCCCCCCACCCTTGGGGCTGCCACAACCCCTCAGAGGGGACAGGGGTGCGCATGCCCCCCCCCCAGGGGTGGCAGCACCTTCCAACCCCTCGAATTAGGGCGCTGCTTCCCCGCCGTGAACAGGAGCGAGAGCCCGGGCGCACCAGCGCCGCGGGGAAACGGGAATTCACCCTTTTGGGGGGGTTTAGGGTAAACAGATACACCCCGAGCGGGTCAAGCGCCTCCCGGGGGGAGCGTTACACCCCCCAATCCTCTCTTCCCATCACAGCACCAGGAAGAGCCAGGGAGAGGACTCGCACTGAACGCCGCGCCGGGGTCCGTGATCCCCCCGTTCGGGGATTCGGAGGGAGCTGGATCCCCCCCTCAGCGCGGGAGTTTAACTCACGGCCCCTACCTCGCCCTCACGGTCATTTCTTCCCCTGCTTAGCAGGATGTGAGAGGAAAGATAAAGGTTATTTTAGTGACCGAACTGAAGGCACAAGGGGATATTTTTCAGCTCAGCGTCTGTCGCAGCCTCCCCCATGTTCCCTGGGGTGAACCCGACCCCGGTAACCGAGGCGGCGCAGGGGGGCCGAGTTACCCCACTGACGCCCTCTAAAAAGCAGGGAATGTCCATTTTCAGGCAACGCTGGTCTCCACGAGACACCAAACGACGAGCCGAGGGCGACAGGTATCGCCTCTCCCTCGCAGGGACCACCCCGCACCCCGCGCAGCCGCCTTACGGATCTCTAAGCAGAGCAGGATCCGCGCCGCTCCCGCACTTGCCTGACGCCGTGGATGTTTTTAATCGCGTAGCTTATTTCTCGCCTCAAATCCTTCTCGTCAAACTCCATCTGAACGGGGAGGAAAGCCACGGTTAGATCTTTACGGCCCAGGAACTGTCAAGCTCCCGCCGCAGCCCTTCTCTCGCAGGCTCAGACCCCGCGCTCGGTCCCGCCCAGGCTGGCTCGTTCTCTCACACTTCTTGATCTCAAACCTCGAGGTTTTGCTACGCCCCCGCCGCGGCACACGCGCTCCCCAGGCCGGCTTTACCTTCACTAGCTCAAACGGGAATCTCTCGTGGAAAATGCGGTTGATTCTGGCACCCCCGGAGAGCTCGAGCGTGTCCACCTGGTCTCCTGAACCTTCGATTCGCTTCTCAAAGTCCACACCGAACTGCTGGACCATTCTGCGGAGGAACAACGGGATTAAAACGGGTGTAACGGACAGACAGACGCCCCCAGACCGCCTCCAACAGCCAGCACTGCCCCACCAGCTCCGCTTCAGCTGCTCGGGGCTGGGGGAAATCCTCCCAGTTCCTTTTGCTGGAGTCGCAGATGTAAAAACTCTCCGTAAAACGCACGAGGGCAGGTCGGGGTGGGACGCGAGTCCTTTTGAACCCCAAGACCAAACCGTTTGCTCTAGGACAGGCAGGTCGAGCACGCGGGGTGCAGCAGGCCCGAGATGCCGCCGGGGGGACGCAGCACCTCTCCGAGGTGACACGGGGCTGGCAGGGCCACCCACTAGCACCGCTCGTTCACGGTGGGGCTCTTCCCTGAGACCTACTGTAACAAAGCTTTGGTTTTTCGCGTGGGGTCGTCGGGGCGGAAGTTCTTGTACTCCTCCACCTCCTTCTCCAGGGAGAGCAGCTGGCTCTGAAGTTTGCTGCGCAGCGAGGGCAGCGTCTCTCGGATGTGGTTGGTCAGTTGCTGCAAAAGAACGGAGAGGACTGAGACGCCCTCCTCTGCGCCCAGAACATCCTTTTTTCCAGCAGAGAGCGACACCGGCACCGCGCAGCGCCGGGGAAGGGAGCTGAGCCCACCTGGTTAAGGACTTTCTGCAGATGCGGGGTGCCCATGCGGTCGGCCATGTGCCGGTACGCTGGGTGGGAGAGGAAGAACTTCCGCTCGGCTGCCAGCGCTGCCCGGATGTCCTTCTTACCGTCGATGTCCTTCTGGCTCCGGTTCACCACACCGATGTAACCTGCAAGGGGACGTGTTGGCTCTTGCTACAGACAGACGCGGCCAAAAGGTGTCTGAGAGGCTCCATGTCGCCACCTGCAGCTGCTTCTCCCGGAGGGAAGAGCAGCACGAAGGGCCTGGGCTCGCTGGGAGAGCAGGGGCTCGTTTGGAAACGCCAGGAGATGAAGGCCGTGGGAAGGGGGGTACGGGGCGAGGCAAAGCCTCCGTGGTTCATTATACCTCTTCGCAAAGGAAGCAGCTTGTTCTCCAGCACATCTCTGGCGTCTGTGCCTTCATCCATCAGGTCCAGCTTGGTGATGACTCCGATCGTCCGCAAGCCTGAAGCGGCCACACAAATGAGCGACTGATTAACCTCACAAACGAGTGACTGAGCGACTGATCAACCTCACAAACGAGCGACTGATTAACCTCACAAATGAGCGACCGATTAACCTCACAAACGAGTGACTGAGCGACCGATTAACCTCACAAACGAGTGACTGAGCGACTGATCAACCTCACAAACGAGCGACCGATTAACCGCACAAACGAGTCGTTGATCAGTCCTGTGGCACAAAACACGCCAAGAGGTGGCACGTGGGGGCGTAACTGGAACAAACGCGGACTAGCCAGCTCTTCCTCAACTGCCAGAGGACCAAGAGTCCTCTGTGAGAGGAGGAGGGATGAGAAGCCCCTCCAATAACAAAATTGGGCGACTGATCGCTGAGACTCTGCGGCAACGGCCGCCGAAGGCTTTACCACTCTATAGCTAGGCCAGTCTCAGGGCTGGAGCAGCGGCACGGGCAGGAGGACACGTCTGTCTTACCTTGAGGATCAACTTCTTTTGCCATCTTGAGGGCGTCCGAGTTGGCCAGGTCCATGTTTGCGGGCGTGACGGCAAGGATCAAGCTGCTCTCCCTGCTGATGAACTGCAGGATCATGTCCTTGATCTGGTACTCGATGTCCTG
>ML998468.1:0-15300 GCA_010365825.1 Otus sunia | reverse complement strand
TCACTGTCCTACTCTGATTGGAAAATTAAGTGTTGGTGATGTTTAAATTAAACCAATGTTCTTTTTTTTCCCCTAATGAGTCTGTCTTTTGCCCATAACCATAATGGGTGAGTCAGCCCTCCCCTGTTCTTATCTTGATTCCTGAGCCTTTTGTTGTATTTCTCCATCTCATCCCTGAGGGGGAAGGAGCGACCAGTGGCCTGGTGCTCAGCTTCTGTCTGCTGGACTCAAACCACAACACTGTGTTTGTTTAATGTATGTATTCCCAAATCAAAATTATTTTAAAGGCAGCAAAATGTATGCAGTAGTCTTATTTCTAAACTGCCTTTGGTTAGTACTCCCAAGAATTTCCTGCTATATTAATACAAAGGCGGTTTTAGTCTTTTTTTAATTTAGTCCTAGCAGATAGTAAAAATGGAGCATTTACTAGAGCCATTTTGACGGAGCAGCTTATGTTTCTGTGTAAATAATGCTTAACACTTAAACCTCATCTTTTATAGACTTTCTTTTGAATAAATGGATTTTCAGTTATGCCGAGATATAGTTGTCCTGGTTTTGGCCAGGATAGAGTTAACTTTCCGTGGGCTGAGAGAGAGCACAGCTGGAGGTCTGGGTCCTGATTTGTTTTGTTTTCGGTTTCTGGATCAGCTGGGCGGGCTAGGGATGGGCTCTGTACTGGTCGTCGTTCGGTGAGCTACTACTGCATTTTACCCGTTTTGGACTACTATCATTACTGTTGTTCTTTTGCTAAGTAAATTTTTGTTATTTAACCTACAAATTTATTCTTTTTTTCTGTCTCTCCCCTATTTCACCGGGGGGGGGGGTGGGAGTAAACAACTGGCCACATGGCGATTTGCTACCGGCTGAGTTCAAACCACAACAATAAATGGTGAAAACTAAGCACACACTTTACAATTGTCAAGCTGATTTCCATTTATGATCTTCTATCCATGCTAATAGAAAGTACGTAGACATGTCAAATTTCAAGCAAGAAAATGCGTTTCTTCAGTTTACGGAATTGAACAAGGTTCAAAAGGTAGATAAGAATATAACTACTGCTAAGAGAAAGGACATGGGAGGACAACTACAGAATATGGGTAACAGTAACACTTTGTTATCCTGAGTCTCCTCTTATCCTTCTGGTTTTCTTTGCCTCTTTTCCTGATTTTAACTGTTTTCCTCTTCACTTGTACAGTTCACTGGACCTATTATTTTCCTCTTTTGTTCAAAAATGCCTTATAAAATCTACCATCAAAATAAACTTATTTTGTATGGCTTTTAAAAAGTTATGCACTCTGTAGTTTCATTATGTTGATTAAAAGTACAGCGTCAGTACAATTTCAAGTTCGTTGGCTTGACATAATAAATGGAATAATCTAGCTCTTACTAAAATTTCTCTGGAATAATTTCCATTTGTTCTTTCCCTATTTTCCATAGTGTCTTCCCTATTCCATACCCTCTATTTCTTGTTATGTCAATGCTCTAATTTAAAACTCCTTGGTAAGGAGCCAAGTTGTTTTCTAATATACATTGTAGACATCATAGCATATTCTCTGAAGAACGCATTTTAAAAAATTAGTGTATGAGAAAGAAATCTCTTGACTCCTTACTATTATTTTTATTTATCACTTGCATTGCCTTATTTCTCCAAAGCTCCAGGCTGAACTGGGCTGTATTATGCTGAGAAACATATATGACAAAAATATATGACAAAATATGCTAAATCCCAAAGATTCTGATCTGAAACTGAATGAAATACAAAATATGAATGGAATGCACAGTAAATGAAAGGAATTGGGAGGATAGACAGAGGATATACAGAACTAATGTGACAGCATGGATTACTTTACACAGTTGCTGTTTCCAGAACGTGATTTTTTTTCACAAGACATGAAAAAAAAGTCAATTAATATCTCTCAGCTGCTGTTTATCCTGATTTAAAAGTCAATGCTACAGTACAAAGTATCAGAATGCCTGCATTTATATCTTACTTTTTTAGCAGCCTTATTAAAATTCAGATCATCTAATTTCTTTATTTACCTCTCTTTAATATTGGATTTCTTTCTATAGTTTTTCAAATGCATTTTATCTTGAGTCACCTAAAGAGATAAATATTTTATAAAACTATTTTTTCTTTGATATCATAAAATCTCTGGAAAAATGTATATGCCTTTTTTCCCAAGAAATTATGTGAGAAATTTAAGCCAAATTAATGAAAGTTTCAGGAATTCATAAACAACTGAATATGTTGTCTTCAGCTACACCTTAATTTTGGCCAAATTGAAGGTATTCCAGTGCAGATGAAAACTCATTCTAGCTTTACAATAGCTAAGGTGCTAGTAAGAATCGAACAGTGTTAAACATTTACTCAGCATGGCATCTTGCTTATGATTTTGTACTGCTTTGAAGTTACCATAGTGACTACAGTGCATGCCTATTGAAAAGTGGAAAGGACTGACAAGCCCTAATATTAGGTACTTTGCTACTGAAATGTCTTTTTAATCCTCTTTGATGCTCATACAAACACAAATTGTTTCTTGACAGACTTTAAGATGACCACTGTTTCTGTTGTAACATATCTTTTGATTGCATGATTGCCATATTCTACTAGCATTCAGGGAAATTTCTTGTAAAATCTCTTAGGAACCACATAAACATCCTAAATATCTCATGCTATTACTGTACTGCATTCCACCCAGGATAGCCTTGAAATCTGCTTTGTAAGAAGTGATATTACATAAATAAATTTAAATTTAATTTCTAGAGAGAGTTTTGAGAAGCTCACCAGTGCCTACATTTTCACAAGCTGTATGAAGAGTGCAGTGAATGTATGTTCTCTGAATTGTTTTATGACCACTCAGAAATGTTACTTTTCAGCACCACTTTGCAAGTCCACTGATCTGACAATTTAGAGCAAATAAGAAGGTAGTAAAGTTGTATTTGGCATATTTTGTACCTTTACTGTGTATATATGCACAGCTACTGTCTCTAGAATGCACAATTGTGATTCACAAAGTAGCCAACTGTATTGTTACTCTATGCCACATATGGCAGTTCAACAACCACTGCTTTTTAATTTCAGTAACACCAGAGTGTACGATAAGAAATTAAGATTGTGATAATAAATTAACATAATTTTATTTTGAAAGTAACTGCTAAACTAGCATACTGTTTATATTACACAATCTGACTTTTATTACTAGCTACTTAATAGTAGAATTAAAGTTCTTTGTATATCTATACTTTTTCTCCTTTTGGAAAAGGATCATCTCCTTTTAATTTTTAGCTGTTACTCTGGACCTTATGGTATCTGCTTAAATTTTTTCCCCAAAATTATAAATATTTCTTAACTTCAAATAGAATTAAGGTTTTGCTTAGCAATGTTTTCAAGATACTACTTAGGAAGGTTTTGTCACTTGATGAGAAACAGCAGTTGTGCTGGGCAGGTTCATTAGGAGAGCACTGGGACAGAGGCAGCCTCTGAGTTCAGCATAAATAGAATTAATTTCTCCCTAGCTGTCTCTAAACTGTCTTGATTTTCTTGTATATATCTTAACATTTTGTCTCATTACATTTCTCTCTTTATGTTTTACCATGTTTTCTCACCTAGGACTCACCTCCCACAGCTGTTTCTCCTATAGTGATGAATCTTTGCTTTATTCTCATGCAAATTCAAACACGGATGCCTTAGGCACTGTCGCAGTGTTCATTGTCAGTGTGTAATGGGGTCAAACACCCTTCTCTGGCCTCGGTCTTCAGTGGATCTGACAGTAGCAGAAAATAAGTCACTTCAATAGACAAGAGACTGTCTTTTTTGTGGGTGTTATCCAAGGTTCTGTCTACCTGTGTGTCACAGACTTTTACCTCTTTGGAGTTATTTTAACTTCTTGTTCAGACCAGCAGTGTGTTGAGATAGGAGAATCTGCTACTCTGCACAGCTTTTCACTGTTCAGATATTTTACACTGTGGAGTTGTTTTTTTCAATTTTGTTTGCTTTTTTTGGTTTTGCCTTCTGTATTATGAAGGAGCACCTGAAGGCTTTATTTAACTCTGCTTTTTCAGGGACATAGGGGCATTGGTATTGCTTTCATCTCTCCTGACGTCTTCCTGTACTTTTAACTAAGCTGTTTTTTGTTTGTTTTTTTTTTATAAGGATGTTGGAAAGTTTGGGGATCCTATATATGGTGCATGCTGTTATTGTAGAACAGAAGTTGTATGGTCCTATCTACATTTTACATCTGTTGTGAGATTGCCTGCAATTACAGAGGACTGGGTTCCATGACACAGCCAGTCCTGCACTCCCTTCAGTGGACAGGCAGCCAGAAACCAGAATTGGATCCATCTCTGCCCCCCTTGAATGTCCCAGTAGACAACTGTGGCATATAATTTTGACAGTATAAAGAGGATTTCAGCTAAAAATTTGGTGCCATGACAGCTTCCTAACTATGCAGAAATTGCTTTTTATAGTACTTGCTCCACAACCTCTCTCTACTTCACTGAGCCCATCAATTAAAACAATATTTTATATTATAAATCTCTGTGTCTGGTCAGATCATGGACCATATCCTCCTGGAAATTATGCTAGGGCACATGGAAAATAAGGAGGTGATTGGTCACAGCCAACATGGCTTCACTAAGGGCAAATCGTGCCTGACAAATTTTGTGGCCATCTACGATGAGGTTACACCACTGGTAAATAAGGGAAGAGTGACTTACGTCATCTACCTGGACTTGTGCAAAACTTTTGACACTGTTCTGCACGACATCCTTGTCTCTAAATTGGAGGGACATGGATTTGACGGATGGAACGCTCAGTGGATAAGGAATTGGCTGGATGGTCGCACTCAAAGAGTTGCAGTCAATGGCTCGATGTCCAAGAGGAGGGCAGTGACAAGTGGCATTCCTCAGGGGTCAGTGTTGGGATCAGTGCTGTTTAACATCTTTGTTGGCGACATGGACAGTGGGATCGAGTGCACCCTCAGCAAATTTGCCAATGACACCAAACTGTGTGGTGCAGACAACATGCTGGAGGGAAGGGATGTCATCCAGANTGCAAACCTCATGGAGTTCAACAAGGCCAAGTGCAAGGTCCTGCACATGGGTCAGGGCAATCCCAAGCACAAATGCAGGCTGGGCGATGAGTGGATTGAGAGCAGCCCTGTGGAGAAGGACTTGGGGGTATTAGTGGGTGGAAAACTGACTATGAGGCAGCAATGTGTGCTCGCAGCCCAGAAAGCCAACTGTATCCTGGGCTGCATCAAGAGAAGTGTGGCCAGCAGGTTGAGGGAGAGGATTCGCCCCCTCTGCTCCACTCTTGTGAGACCTCACCTGGAGTACTGTATCCAGCTCTGGGGCCCCCAACATAAGAAGGACATGGACCTGCTCAAGCAGGTCCAGATGAGGCCATGAAGATGATCAGGGGGCTGGAGCACCTCCCTTATGAGGACAGGCTGAGAGAGCTGGGGTTGTTCAGCCCAGAGAAGAGAAGGCTCCAGGGAGACCTTATAGCAGCCTTCCAGTACTTAAAAGGGGCCTACAGGGAAGCTGGGGAGGGACTCTTTATCAGGGAGTGTAGTGATAGGACGAGGGGTAACAGTTTTAAACTGAAAGAGGGTAGATTTAGGTTAGATATTAAGAAGAAATTCTTTACTGTGAGGGTGATGAGATACTGGAACAGGTTGCCTAGAGAAGTTGTGGCTTCCCCCTCCCTGGAAGTGTTCAAGGCCAGGTTGGATGGGGCTTTGAGCAACCTGGTCTGGTGGAAGGTGTCCCTGCCCATGGCAGGGGCATTGGAACTAGATGATCTTTAAGGTCCCTTCCAACCCAAACCATTTTATTTCTCTGTGAACGGCTTCTCAGGATCTCTGCTCAGCAGCTCTGTGTGTCTTGATCTTTCCTTCAGTACAAGTTTAGAATCCACAGGAGATTCTTTGGCATTTAGGAGTTCTGTCAGAGTAGTCTAGACTCTTGTGGCATTTTTGAAAAATGGGAAGTAGGTAGCAGAGAATGAAGACAGTCTGCTGAAGGAAGGGTATCTGAAAGGAAGGCATTTTGAGGACAGGATGATGAAGCTAAGTAGCATGGGAGAGAGGGCAGTGCCTGATATTTTGCTAGTAATTTGTCTAGCACTTCAAAGTTTGTGAGACTTCCTGCAGATTTTCCATGAGCCACCAGGACTCCTAGCCTACCTTTAAATTGCTCCTGGTCATCGTGACACTCAATTCACCACTGGTCAGCTTCACAAATTTGCTTCATATAATTTTTCTCATCTATTGGCTCTTGCCAAGATCCATTGCAAAAAAATAATTTAATATTTCTAGGTGTGCCAGCAGAATCTGAAACACTTCATCGTAACTCACTTACTGACTGTATTTTTCTCAAATTTTCTCAAAGGGCTTGAAAGCAGTTTAAATTTCACTAAAAATATCAACAACGATGATAAGGATGTTATATAGACAGACCCTAACTATGCAAAATGTGATGTCAGAAGGGCCTTTCTTGAGGTTTTTGGAAAATAGGGAATAGTGTGTAAGCAGTTTTCACTTCTGGCATCTTTATAATTAGATTTATAAAGATGAATTGCTTTTGTATTGCAGCAGCTAGTTAATTCAGTTTAGAATTCAGTTCAGAATCAAAGTAACAGCAGAAGTTAGGATAAACAGCTATATTTCTCCTTATCACGTGAATGCCAAAAATCTCTGCTATGCCTGCAAGATAACAGTATGCAGAAAAACCAAATGCATGTTGCAGCTACCCACTTCATAACAAAGTGCATGTTTCCACAGACACAAACTCATCTGACAAACTCAAGTGCCTGTTATAAACTACAGTGCTGAAACTGGGCTAAGTCATATGATCCTATCCACTTAACCTCTATCAGCATCAATCCTTCTCAACAAAGAATTTGGAAATTTTCTATTAAATAGGCTTTTTCATGTCAGTCCCTTGACAAAAGAGACCTGAAATAAATGTTTCTGAAGAGATGCTGTGCTCTTTAAAGCTAAAATTTTGCTTTTCCTGAATTTAGTTTATGAAAATTACTGGACCAACAGCCCTAAAAACTGATGTCATCTGTCTGTCTGTTTAGATTACAGAGAGCATTAAGCATCATTTCTTGTAAATGATTCAACCCTGACCTGAGTCTAGTTTGGTTTCCACCTACATTCACATCCAAGCATCTCTGATGAGACAGCCAGTGGTGCTAATTGGTGGGTTAATTTCTCAGTGTTGGTTACTGTCTGCTAGGAAAGGAATCAAGCCCACCATCTGATTTTCCACAGATCACCAAACAACTGAGAGATAATAATTTAGTCCTTGCCAAACTAGACAGATGCAGTTCAACCACTGAGTGTTTTCCAAACTCTTTAGTCAACTCCTTCCTACTTCTTCCCTATTCCCCCAACAGAAAAAAACTATCAAAAAAAAAGTGTTACCTTTTTATGAGCTATCAAGTGTGAACTCGTTCTAATCATATATATACCATAAAATTAGACCACAAATAAATAACAAATGTGAGAAAATTTTGAATATTCCATCATAGTAATGAGAATACAGATATTATACCAGATATGTCTATAGGTTCATGAGCAGAATTTGAGCAGCTGGCTCATCCTAGACTGTACATTTTCATCAGTTCTCCAACTTGTGTTCCAGCCTTACTGGCCATTGCTGTAGGTGATAGCAGAGCTCAGAGCTGTGGTCAGATGTTTGTTGCTAGTCATCTAAAGCGAATTGGAACATGCAATAGCAGTAAAAACACTTGTCCAGCTCACATTTCTGTTCTCATATTGCCAAATTTATGGGAATCACATGAACTAGATGACAGTGGAAAAATTGCAAGAGTCCTTTGGTCTTGTGCAATAAACAGGTGACAATCTAAGAATTGCATTCCTTTGAGGTTGGACAGTGTTTCAAAACCTGCTTAGTTTGTTCTGCCTTTCCTGACCATTGTATATAAAATACCTAATTTTTTTACCCCTGATATTAATGGTTTTTTTTGCATTGAACAAATTCTTATTTAGTAATAAAAAGCACTTGTGATCAAATACTGTTGATAAATATGAGAGAATGACATTTCTGTTATAGCAACGAAGTGCTTTATTTTACTCATATGAAAATTAATATAATTGTCTCCCAGAAAAAGACCATCAAACCTAAAATTAATTTAAAATAGCCCTGCAGATGTAGTATCAAGCAACAATAAGGGTAAAGCCCTAAAATTTTAATTCCTAAAAAAATTGCAGAAGCATAGTAAGCAGATTTATGCGGAACGGCATCAAGGATGTTAGGGCCTACGTAGGTGTAGGATATATACTCCTGTCTTTAAGTGCTAACATTTGGGTTTTGATTAGCACATTCACAGTTTTATATTTTAAACTAATTAGAAAATAAAAATGAAAATAGTACAGTAGAACATAATGTCCTTGCTCACACTATAAGGAATAGTATTTCATGAAACTTCAGGAGTCACTTAGAACATTAATCTGTAGTTAAAAGAGAATTACCAAAAGCAACCACATAATTATATAAAGGAAATTTTGTTTAAAAAAATGTATGTTTTTCTTAGAAGATTCTCTTTCTAATGTAAATTTAAAATGTGTAGCTATATTTTAAATTAACATTTTGGTGCATTCCAAATCTAAATGCTGTTTGATGTTCTGGATTCCTCCCCATACACTCTAAAAAGGCATTTAATCAGGTGCTATCTTGCAGTCCTTTGAACAAGTAGCATTTCCATTGTTGCCCCAATTGCATCTGAAAGATACATGTGTAAGATTGTGAGCAACTGAGAGAACATAAGCTTGTACTTAGGTTTGATTGTTTTGCATTTAACAAGGGAAAACTGAAAAGATTGAGGCTCTAATATATACCCTTTCTTAGAAATCTCACCCTTTAAGTTTAATTTCATTCATTGAGGACTTCTGTTTGTCATTGCAAGGTATTCATTTTGGGTAATTAGGTAAATAAAAGTTATATCCTGAGCATTTTGCTGCAGATGGTTTTGGTAGAAAAAGTTTTAATTTAGAACATTCCATTCAGTTATTGCACCTGATTCTTTAAGAGAAGAATCCATAAAATGGCTGATTTCTTTCACCAAAATTCTCCTTAGAAATACTAGAATAATTAAAATGGCTCTTCCCAAAACTTCAAAATGCAGCTGTCAAAGCCAAAACTCTCCAAGCCAGAACATTATTATCAGTGCAGAAGAATTTGGGATCTTATTTGTAATGCAAATTGCACTGGAAAATCGTCATTGTCAAATGGCTTGGAGAACAGAATATTCCTATTGAACAAATTACTCACCAAATATCACAGCAACAATGGTGAAGAGCACAAAGGCATTCCTCAATAAATAACTTTTAATATCATCCTTTGTTATGCTCTGCACTTTTTTTTTTGCCGAAAGTGTACGTTTCCAGACTCCTTGTTGAAAGCATTCCATCCTACTTCCAGTTTTTGGATCTTCTGTGTTACCTTTAGTCATCTACCTTGCAGAATGTTTTCTCTTACAATTAATTTCTGTCAATATCCCTTCAGAAAAGTGGAGGACCCTTTTCCATGGGAGGTACTGGAGAAACCTGCATGACAAGAAATATCAAATATTGCAATAAGACTTTAGAAGAATGATTAGCCATATGTTTACATGGAAGCAAATATTCTTCATGTTTCAGTAAAATTTATATTTGTAATATCTAAATTGTTGATTGCAGATTTTGATAAATAGCCTCAATGACCATTAGAAGAACTCTTTAAAAGAAAGATTATATGGACTGATGTCTTCAGAATGATGGACTGATGTCCTATGTCTTCAGAAATTAATCTGAATTTGCTGTCATGCTGTAAAACCCAGGAATATTTTTTTTTTTGCAGTTGCTAGAGATATACTAAAGTAAAATTGGTACAATTCATAGAAGCATAATGTGCTATAATATTTAAAACTATGTCAGGCTTGCTTTTCATCTGTTTAGCAGGCCCATGTTATCTGAAAAAAAAATTCTAGCTCACCTTCACATTAACCATTGGAGAGAAATGTTTTGCTTGAACTGGAAAGTTTAAAATGTTCTGCATTTCAGATGTTTTTAAATGGTGAATGCATTGGCTGAATTCCTCCTTTTCACATGGCAAATCACAGCAGGAATAGTTTATTTATCCCTCAACCACTATTTAGAAGATTCCTCGTTGATAATTTTATGTTGATAACATTCACCTTTGAGGTCTATAAATTATTCAGAGCATATCTATAAAACATCAGTAGTTATTTCCACAGCTTGTCGCTTCAGAGTGTAATACAAGTTCACATTGCAAAGTAATGCTTAGCTTGGTCTGACAGCAATTATGGGGATATAATCTGATTTTAAGAAATCACACACTGAATCAACCTTAAAATCCTTCATTTGGACTTTATTTTTCATTTTAAAATGAAATTTTTCTGTGGCTGCTTGGTATGAATTTATTTAATAACGGAATCTATACAAAGGTGTTTTCCAGATTGAGAATCCTGTTTTCTGAAATGTTATTTAATACACCAGCACGTTTTTATGAAGAAATTATAAATTAATAAATGTAGAGAGTTAGTTGTTTCCACTGAAATCACTCTCCGTTTATACACAGTCCAACTCTAACATCTTACTTTTAATAAATCTAGTGCCTAAATACCTTTTTTTAGGAAGCACTGAAAATATAAATACACAAGGTTTTCAAACAGAATGTTTTAGAGGAAATACCATGTTGTAACAAATTTATTTTTATGGTATCTGATCACTGCTTTTACCATATGTTTGAAGATTGGCACTTTAGTGCAATGTTCTCTCTGAATTTTAACAGAATGATATGTGCTTTGCTTCTTTTGAGAGTGAAAAGATTCTTAGACTGAGCTAGATATTTAAACTAGTAAGTATTCTAGCTTGGACACAACTACTGTGTGCAAGAAAGATTTTTTTCAGAACAATTAATTTTCAGTATTTTGTAAAAAAACAGATTCATTCACAGTGCTTTTTCTTTCCAAGATGATTAATGCAGCTAACCTGTCCTTTATAACTTACATTAGGATAAAGAAAGAACATGGGTACAGCCAAAAAGATCATTACATTAAGTAACATACAACGGAAGAGAGTGAAAAATTAAGACTCCATACTAAAAACACCACCAAGTGAAACGATAGGCTCACCTTTTCAGATCTTCAATACTCTAAGAACACGGTGGTGGCAGTTAAGGTAGGGGTTTCCCAGCAAATATAGCAGAGCTGCAAAGTTGAGCGAGTGGGAAACAGAGAAAACTAACAATCTGCATGTGCTCTGGAATACAGCAATTTACTATCACTGTTACTTAAGGAAAGGGGAGGAGACTGTTAGCTCAACTCTGAAAAAAATGAAAACACATCAGAAGAGAGGGGAAAGCTGAGCTTCTGGAATATTGATTAGTCTTGGCACAGTGAAAGTAGGGTCACTTTCCTTGTTTTTCCTTTTAGACCACTTTCACGCTTTGTCAGTTCAGCTTCATTAGAAATGCAAAATCAGAACCCAGGAAGAATTGAAAGATGGCACACACACACAGATACAGAGCAGGGGAGACTGAAAAGCCTGAACATAGTTATATAACACTATTCTTGTGCTTTTTAAAATAAATGGTAAAATATGTGAGCATGCTAGTTTGTTCTAAAAGACATGTGAGTCTACTATGTATTTTCTAATTCTTAAAGACAGTTATTCATGAACTATTCTTCCCAGGGTGGGGAACCAGACATATCTTTCAGAAGCAACTGGAGCATTATCAAGAACAGAGAAAAATGTAATCAGCTATAATTCTTTGTATGTTTCTTGTAGATATTCAAAACACATGATGAGACTTGCCTCTTCTTTAACAATTTAAACTCACTGATACTAAGCCTCATTCCCCCTTTTTCAATAGCATGGAATGAATGATGAAGGGAAAAGCATAAAACATCCACTTCTGAGAAATAAGTGGCCTTCAGTTTTTTTAGCATTTAAAAGTTTGCACTATTGAAAAGACCTTCTTTCACTTTTTAGAGGAACATTTTTGTTTTAAATTTTGGTAAAGTCAGTTTAAAATATTCAATAATTATGTTTCAATGCATCTTTCATGAGATTTTTAAAGTGTATTTTCTTATAAGATGAACAAATACTGTAAATGGAAATTTATATAAATGTATGCTAAACATATCATTAAGAAATTTGTTTATAGATGATGTGGTTTTTAATGTTTTTTTTCCTGAAAAGCCATTTTAAGTATACAAAACTAATCTTATGTACTAGACACATTGTCCTGATTTCAGTGAGTGGTGGGGATTTCTGGTAGCAGGGAAGGGGGCTATAGTGATGACCCCCCCTGAGAAGCTTCTCAAAGCTCCCCCAGCTCCAAGTTTGATCCACCTTTGCATCAAGACTGAGCCAATTAGCTGCACCTCTGCAATAACATATTTAAGAAGGGGAACCTGGGAGGAGGAGTTGGAGTTGTGAGGACAAGTTGCAAGGAGAACGTCTGTACAAGTTGCAAGGAGAACGTCTGTATGAACACCGAGGTCAGTGGAAGAAAGGAGGAGGAAGGGGGGGAAGTGCACCAGAGCAGAGACTCCCCTGTATCCTGTGGTGAGATGGCAGGGCCACGCTCC
This sequence comes from Otus sunia, assembly GCA_010365825.1. Lineage (NCBI taxonomy): Eukaryota > Metazoa > Chordata > Aves > Strigiformes > Strigidae > Otus > Otus sunia. Next base: position 2,672 of record ML998468.1, on the reverse strand, counting down.
CCCCCTGCCACCCATGGAGGTCACTGATGGAGCAGATACCACACTGGAACAGGTGACTGCACCCGAAGAAGGCCGGGACCCTGTGGGAAGAAGGCCCCGCTGTTCCAGTTTGGCACTGGGAGGATTGCAACACGTGGAGGTGACCCATATGCCTGTGGGAGTGACTCATGTTGGAGTTGGGTTGTGGAAGACTGTCTCCTGTGAGAGGGGGACCGCGCTGGAACAGGGGAGGAATGCCAAAAGTCCCTCCCCTCCAAGGTCAAAGAAATGGCAGAACTGACTGCACCCCCCATTCCCTGCCCCCTGTGCTGCTGGGGGGGAGTAGGTAGAGATATTGGGAGCAAAGCTGAGCCTGGGAAGAAGGGAGGGATGGGGGAAGGTGTTTTCAAGATGTGGTAATGCTTCTCAGGGTCCTACTCTGTTAAGTGTTGTTAGTGTCTGCATTAAATTTATGTTCTTTTTTTTCTTCCCCTAACAAGTCTGTCTTTTGCCTGTCACTGTAATGGATGGATCATCCCTCCCTGTCCTTATCTTGATTCCTGAGCCTTTTGCTTTATTTTCTCCTTCTCAGCGCTGGGGGTAGAAGGAGGGAGTGAGCAGCTGCGTGGTACTCAGGTTCCCTCTGAATTCAAATCATGACACACACAAAAAATAGTTGGGTACGAAATAAAATTAAGAGCAGTGTTACTTCCATGCAGTCACAGTAATGGTTTTGCTAAAGTGTTTTCTAGTTGAAATGTGTTTCAAATAATGATGTATAACAGAGAAAAATAGACTTACAGTATATTGCAAATTTGATTATGATTAATGTAGGTTTGTGTTTGGATTGAGAACCACAGAATCTTGATCTTAGGTATCTAACTCAAGATAGAAAGTAAACATATGAATTAAATTATTATTTATTTACTTAAAAAAGCAAGAAAAATTGTTGATCGCTTGTATTGCAATGTCTGTCTCATTCTTATTTTTCATGGTGCAGTTTTTAAATACTTTCACCATTTTGCCTGGAGATGGGAACTGACCTCTTAACTGACTTTTGGCCTTTAGTGATCTGCTTGTTTGATGTTTCATTTTGGAGTATGCCATGCTTTCTGTGAAATCTCCCAGTTAAGGACTTCATTCTACCCTCTGTTCAAATGAATAGTAACATTCCAGTTGCCTTAATAGCACAGGGGTCAGGCCCCAAATGAGGTGATCCAAAACTATGTCATCATTCAATGCTTTAATTAATAATGGAGTTTATGAGAAATGAGATAATCCTGTGAGATAATTAGTTATTCAGTGAGACGAAATGAGAATAGACAATAAGCAGTCATACATCTTAACTTCAGCAGTGATACTTTTATTATTAGCTCTCAGTAAGCAACAGACATTACACGGTGCTTAGAAAAACAGAATATTGAGTGCTTTTTGGAAACATGTTCTTATTAAAAATGTTCTTTCTGTATTTTTTCCTCTCTCCTCCTTTTCCTGACATCCATTTCTTTTATTGATTTTCATAGCTTTGATAGTGAAATAAGGAAACTAAGCTATATAAAGAGTACTATCATTTATATTACAATAAACACATATTTTAGATATCCCTGGATAACAATAAATAAGTTACAGTTCATAGTACAGTCTCATCCTGCAATACATAAAATTACAATGCACCTACTGTAATTTCCTTTTACATACACAATAGATTTAACAGATTTAGTATACAATATTTAAGACTAGGACAAATTTAAAATGTTACTGGTTAAGTCTAATTTTCAGTAGTATTATTAGTTTCTAGGAAGAGCAACTTAAAACATAAAGGTTACTAGAAGCATTGCAGACTTCAGATTGGAACAGCCAACACTAAGAATATACAAAAGCACTCGTATGCTTTGTAGAGTAACAGAGTAGTAGCCATTGGTGTTACCACCAATTTTACATTGACAAAATAATTTCTATGCACTTCAGGGTTTTTTCTGTAAAAATAGACAAGAAATGACCTAACAGGCCTTGACGAGCCTGTCTGTCTTGTCACATTAGCTCAGCACTCTTAATTTGTGCTTTGGCATTCAGTTTCAGCTCTTCTTTGACAATGCACCAGGTGGCTTATCCTCCCAGGCACTGTGGATTCAGCCAGCTGAAATCATCTGTCATGGTAAAATCAAGCCCTGTTTGGTTGTGGCTAACAAAATCAGTCAGCAAATGTACTTTGCATGTTGGCAAAGTATCTGAGTGCCTTTGTAAAATAAGTAATGGTTTTAGAGTGGAAGCTGCTGTTCAAACATAAAGTGTTGTTATTTTCAGCTGACTAAAGCTATCAAAGAAAACCCCAGGGAAGCCAGTTGTAGCAAATGCAAGAAGTGGAAATGAAGCAGCAAATTGTACAACTGTTTCATGTCCCAGATGGTAATAAATCTAGTATGAGAGTGTCACTCTACTGGGTCTGGCTGAGCCGGATTTGGTTTTCCCCTGTAGCAGCCCTCATGGTGCTGTGTTTTATGTTGGGAGCTGGCTGAGTGTTGATAGCACCCTGGTGTTGTGGCTACTGCTGAGTAGTGCTTACACAGCACCAAGGCTCTTTCTGACATTTTTCCCTCCAACAGTGGCACGGGGGTGGGCAAGATCTTGGGAGGGGACGCAACCAGGACAGCTGACCCGAGATGACCAAAGCGATATTCCAGACCATATGACGT
>ML998467.1:33860-57069 GCA_010365825.1 Otus sunia | reverse complement strand
GTTGATAATTGGCAGCTGAGCGTTTCTCACACAGAAGATGATTTGAGGAACCAAATGGGACTTTATTTATTCTTCACCAGAAGATTTTAATCGAGGCTGGGTTGAGATGACTGAGCACCTTCAGATCTTCCTTCCATCCCTATTTCCTGCCACAATGCCTACCACCTACCACTTCTGAGCAAGTGCTGTTGCTGTTCATGTGCTGCTAACACATTAGAGGAAAGTTTTTATATCTGTCACTGGGCAAAACTGTACATGTGCCCCAAGGGAAAGTGAGTCACCCAAATATATATACACAGTATATGATTTCTGTCATCACCACTCCTTAGGTTTTATAAGGCTATGGAGCAACACAGGGGAAAAAGGAGGGCGGAGGAAAGGAACATAAAGCGATGCTTTATCAGATCCTTCTAATGATTATAATTAAACACTGTGTGCTGAAAGAGAGGCAGAAAGAATGGCTCTATCCAGATGGTACATGAACCACTTTTCAAACTGATCTGAACAATGTCATCCTGGCCAAATTCAGCTCACAGTGGTGCCAGTAATGAAAACACCTGAGAAGAAAATGGCAGAAGGATCTGGCCATATTTTAGGTTGTGTATTATTACCCTGGAGGGAGAAAAAACCCCTTGTGTTAAAAGGACTCTCCATTTGCAGAGCAAAGTGCTCAGATGTTAGGAAATGCCATAATTAAGATTTCCTGTGCCATTTTATTTTGGTCCCCTTGTGCACACACATTGTGATTGTCTCTAATTACATGTTTGCATGCTATTTTTTCCATTCAGTTCACAGAATGGTCTTTGCTCAGATAACAAGCAGCTACTTAGAAGTATGTTTTTATTTTCTTATTCTTCCAAGTAGGGTCCCATACCTTATTAACTGTGCAAGAACTCAAGACCTGCTCTGAAAATGAAATGATCAATTCCCTGCTTGGCTTTTCCAGGGTATCGAACACTACAGTGGGAGAACAATTAACAACTATTAATTCATTCACACCACCCTGCGGGAAAGGGTAGCATGGTGCTCCCTAATTTATACCACAGAAAACGTTGCGGTCACTGGTTTTTGAGTGCCTGGTAGACAGCAGAAGATTTACTTCAGGCAGAGACATTGGTCTACAGGAAAAAGACTCTGGCTGTGCCCTGCAGCAGGAATAGCCCCTGGGGAAGATTAATGCTTGGCTGCACTCTACATCCATGAATGAAGAGCTATGGGCAATATCGATGCCTCAATGTTATCATATACCTGTATAAAGGCTTTAGAATGCATTCATGGCCCTCCCAGAGATGAGTTTTCCCATTGCACACTCCCCACATCATATCTGTTGAGCTGAACCATTAGCTTTCATGAAATCACTGATCCTTGATGACATTCATCAGCCTCCCCAGGACTTTTTTAACACCTCATTCAATGAACTAGTGAAATGTGGAAGACTTACCAGTCTGTGCCTTCGGCTAAATACCTGGGCTGGGGCCTCATGGGTTGTGGAGTTTGCAGTTGGTGGCTGAAGTCAAAGCTGGGGTGTAGACGGTGAGGCTGAACAGACACGCGCTCTTGAGCTCGCCTGCAGGGAGACCAGCAAACAAGTTAGCCATGCGGTAGGCACTGGTACATACAGCTCCTGCTCCAAGCCCATGTCAATAAACCAGGGGAAAACCCAAATGGTTGGGCTTGTGAATATGTGTCCAAGAGAAAAGCGTCCAAGGCAGGCATTGGAGATGATGGGAAGAGGAACTATGTCATTTACTTGTGGTCACCACAGACATAACATAGACCTGCACTCTCACCCCCTGTGGCATCCACATATGATCAGTTTACAGGAGATGCTATTTGGTGGCAACATGGAGAGAAAGAGAAAACCAAAAAACTTCTTTAGCAGCTTTGTGCCATTTGGACTATTTTCTTTTTCTCCACTGTCATCCCCATAAACAACACACAAGATAAAACGTGCCCCTGCTTCAGCCATTATCCATCATCATAAAGAAGCTGCAGGATGTCTCATCTCCCCCTGCAGTCCATAAACTCCTGGGGGACCTCATTCATAACATGATTACTCAGGGGTAACTGAAACCAGAATTTACTCCTGCTGGCCTTTGCCAACATTTCTCTGGATGATGGACAGGCCAGACTGGGATCCAGCTCCTTCTCCCCCAGCTTTTCTGTCTTTGTAGGCAGGGAAAGGAAAGTTGTAGAAAATATATCAAGGATTTTCTAGGGATTTGAGTCTCTTCTTGTGATTATTGCTTATTTGAACTACTCAGGGGAAGAGTATTTGCTGCTTGATCAGTGTCCACATTTGGAGAGAGACAAGGTGGATGCACAAGCAGGATTTGCATTACAGACTCATGCCCCTTGCTTCCTGCCAAGTCCCTGCTTACCAGTGGAGCCATCACAAAGCATATCTATAGGAAAACACTAGAGCAAATGGAGCAGGGAACTGCAGGATAAAGAATTTTTCATGCAGCAACAGCTCAGAGGCTTCACTTTTGAAGGTACAACCCAGATTTCCATTACTGGGACCTCATGCCCCACACTTGTGAGGTTTCTGACACCCTCCTCCAATGCAGCTGTTCTTTCAGAAACAGGCTGTGGGACTGGGCAAGAGGTTCCTGCCCTTTTCCACACCGAAACCCACTTGCAAATGTAACACTGACAACATTTACCAAAGCAGCTTCTGCGTTGAATTGTGCTCATTGCTTTTATTTGAATTCAGTTTATGACTAAGAGATAAACATCATCAGTGCCTCAGCCTCACACATATTTTCTACCCAATTATTAACTAATCATTAAATCCACCTAAAATCCAGCTTAAGCAAAACAAAGTAAGGATGAGAAGAACACAGATTTCAGACAGAAAGGGTATGGAAAGAAAGTGTTTTCCATCTGTAGCAATCTTTCCAAATGAAGCATTATCGCAAAGACTCATCCTCTGATTTTTGATCTATGGGTACAACCCACAAATAGCTTCCATATGTTCCCAAAAAAAGCACTCCTCTCCTACATGCTATCTAAACCCCTCTCTCAAGAAACACAAAACGGACAAGGCCAGGCATCCATTTCCACCTCTGCTGAGTTACAGTAATTCTCTCTGAAGTCATCAGCCCAGTCTGAGTTTAGGCTCCTTTGCATGATTGAATGTGCTACAGGTCAACAGCATCATTTCCTCATAGAGCTGGGAAGCCTACCTAGACCCAGAGGAGCAAGCTCTTCCTGTGCAAAACCTTACAGGAAAGGTGAGTACAATCTGTTACATGGTTTTGAAACAGCAGCTACGAGGAGGTAGATCGTGCACGCAGTCTATTGCTCTCTCTGCCATGCAGGGCAAATTGACTGCAACACCAAGGTGTTACCATCATGCTTCTCCTACAAGTGACAATAATAGGTGACCTTGGGACATACTAGATGAGCACAGTATAGATCCCCATGGGAAAGGTACAACCTGCCCTGCAGCTTCCTTTCTGGTGGAAGCATTTTGGGGGTACACAGATGAACTTGTGAAGAAAACCCAATGTTGCCAGCACGTTCTGTCAGGGTTTTGCAGAAGCCACTTTGCTGAAGTGAGGCTGATGTAGCTTCTCAGCATCCTTCAGAAAGAGTAAGATCCTCTTACCTGGGATGGGGCATCAGCTGGCGGTGCTGTGCCTCGAGGAGCTGCTGCTGGAGGAGGTATTGCTGGCGTAGCGCCTGAGGTAGGAAGGAGGGTCCAGCCACATCCTGGAAGGGCAGGGCTGGCATCGGTGCCAGGGGCTGGTGCAGGGGACCGCTGTGCTGGTGTGCAGGGGCCATGTGGGGAGTCAGCCCTGGTTGGGGCTGCACCGTGTGAGGCAGGGTAAAGTCAGCAGAGAGATGAGGCTGGGGACCCAGGTGGAAGTGCCGACAGGAGGTAGCATGGGGATGCTGAGACCTTTGAAAAGGAGCACCTGGAAGAGAAGAGCATGGCTGTCATGGGGGCCAGCGGTGGCCAGGGCAGCCCAACCCGGCAGTTGCCCATCCAGGGCAAGAATTGGGCAAACAGCTGTTTCTCTTCTCTTCTCTGTCAAAAGGGTTAAAAAAAGACAACAGGTCATTTAATGTCAATTACATGGAAAAATATTGATTTTGACTAATAGATTTTCTCCTCCAAAAAACATTGAAACCAAAACATGGATTTGGGTTCAAAGTGACTTTTTGGCTCCAAATTGAAGTGTATACTGATGAAAACTGCTTCAGCTTGTTTTGGTTTGCCTGTCTTAAAGAGAAAAATAACAAAAGTTTTAATAGGGCCTATGGTGATAGGAAAAGGGGTAATGGTTTTAAACTGAAAGAGGACAGATTCAGACTAGATATAAGGAAGAAATTTTCTATGATGAAGGTGGTGAAACACTGGAACAGGTTGCCCAGAGAGGTGGTAGATGTCCCATCCCTGGAAACATTCAAGGTCAGGTTGGACGGAGCTCTGAGCAACGTGATCTAGTTGAAGATGCTCATTGCAGCAGGGGTTGGACTAGAAGACCTTTAAAGGTCCTTTCCAACCCAAACTGTTCTATGATTCTATGAAAAAGCCTCAACATTTTAGAAAAGGAAAAAAAAATCTGTTTTCTAAAATATGTTTTCATGGGTTATGAGCTCACTGAAGTTTTCAAAGCTTGCTGATTTTCCATGCAATCAAGGTATTTCTTCGCCTGTCTAAAAATGTCTCATAGGCAAGGAAATAATCTCTGCTCTAAGAAACCATCTCTCGCTGACTACAGGACATGAATGAGACACCTTCCACCTCTGAGAGCCGGGACTAAGACCATGTGTCTTTGCTGAGACCCTTCATAGCCTGTCCTCATGAGCTGCATGCAGGGAGGAAACACATTAACTGCTATGAGACCAGCCATGAAACTGATGGGAATGAGGAAGAAATGAGGTGTGAAAGATATTTGTAGCGGAGGCTTTTTGCAAAACATCTGGCACTGGCTTGCACCTTGCTCAAGATCCTTGCTTGGATGGGCCCTTGGCCTATTCTGGCACATTAATTCCTACATTCCCAGAGCGTTTACAGGCATTGTGACAAAACTTTTGGCTCTTAAACTAGGGAGTCAACTCAGTGGTGAAGGATGAGACTCAAGTGAGGCTATTAGAGATGCCTCTTTACTGAGGATCAGCCCCAGTATAGGACACCTACCCTTTTAGGCAGTCTTTTGAACACCTCATCTTCCTAAAAAACTCCTCTTTCTTTTTTAATCTTTGTGAATGGCACAAAATATCCAGGAACAACTGCACTAAGAGACACTGAGTGTCATCCCAAGATACAGGCATCCACATCATGCCTTCTTCACCTAGATCCCTTCTGCTCACATCTCCCTTCTGCCAGCAGGCAGGGCCAGTCCATCACAGCAGCTCAGGGAGCCCGGAGCACTTTCTGTTCACACCCATATGGAAACAGAAGATGCACAAAGCAAGCCAGATGCCAGCAAGAGAAACAATGGGAGAGGACCTAATAGAAATGAATGGTTTCCAAAACTGTGCATAAGTAATTACACACAGCATCTCTTAAATAGAAAATAGTCCTCCTTAGTGCCCCTCTGAGAGAAGCAGCAGGTAACAAATATGTGTGCCACCAGCAGCAGAATTTCTTAAGGTGATAATTTCTCATGCTGTCAGATAACGGCATGATTCAACTACGCTATTAATTAAAACTGGAGGAGGTGGGATCAGACCCACTGTTCCTCAATGACGGAGCTGCAAACCCAGACCCAAGAGCCATCCACATACCCCATTTTCCCAGTACTGAAGGTTACATTTGCTGCTGTCAGATTGGCCCCAATTCACTGTACCCCACCAACAGGTAAAGGCTAAGTAATGAAATGGGGATCCTGTGCTGCCCTGAACCATTGTTAAAGCTGAGCAACACCATAATCATGGGGAGATGCCTCCTAACTGCTGTGTTTTCTGGGTACTTGCAAAGCAACTCATGGTGAATTGCTCAACCTCTAATGGCCGTGGGTCCTCTCAATGGAAAACTGCTACAGCAAGTCACAGGTGAGCCATTTTACACCTCCAGGTCTTCATGAGGCCTGAAGTCAAGGTGCGAGAGCAGGTTAAAGTGCTGAGCCCTCTGCACACCCAAACACACCAGCCTGTGCCACCAGGCAGCAGTTTAGTTGTATTTCACACAGAAATGGCTTAGGGTGACACAAGACAGTGAAGCTTAGTGATATTCCCCCACATTTACTGGGACACATTTTGTAGCACATAAGCAGAAAATGCCAGTCTCTAATCTCCTGCATCTCATCTCTTGATGTCTGGTGCAACCTTGGCCAAGGATTTCCAGCGTTTTGCTGTATCTTGGGAGGTCTTAGTCTGATTTAGCAAAACGTCTGCAGGGCCTTTGATGCCAGAGTCATGATGAACTAGAGTGCACAGGGTGGGCAGATCATCTTGTCAGAGCTTTTGACTTGAATTTTTCCTCCCATACCAAGACAGTCCTTCCAAGGAACTTGGTCATACATTTCCCTGTGGTCCAGAAAGTGCAAACTTTATCTCTGATATCTTGGCAGGAAAACATGCAGAGCCAACATAACCCATTTTGTTTTGGTACAGAGTTAATTTGCCTTCTTTTTAGGCACTAGCCAATTAAATCAAGCATTTTTTAGTTTTTTTTCTGGTACCTACTGGTGCAATGACGCATTTCCTTCCACAGAAAAAATACTATCAAGATGTGACCGGGACCATATGATTAAATAAAACCCATCAATTTGTCTTAACATAATACACTGTTTTGTGTTGTAATTATTCATTCCCTACAACTAATCAAATTGCTGATGAGGATTTTCAAAGCAAAGACTTCGGGGAATAATTCAGCAAATCTATGCTTATTAGCAGTCATCAAATCATACAGCTGGCATAACTGAATCAGCTTGCACAACAAAGCCAGTCCTTGCCAAGTATGATACTGCTGGACCCCAGAAAGCCCTGGCAAACAAATAACAGTGCAAAATAGAACATTATATTTCCAAGTTATCAATTTTCAAGTTTACCCTCTTCTGCTCATCCTATCTAGCCACAAAGGGCCTTCATGGAAACTGCTTTCCAAGTCCACATGTTGGTCTTGCATACTCAAGGTAAATCCAGTGTCACCCTGCTGACACCAGCTGAGCAGCCTTACTCCAGGTTTACACCATGACCAACACCAAAATCTGGCTTGCAGCACTCACCCCTATTTAGTGCAATGGAAGATCTCATGTTAGCAGTGTCTAACAATGATTACTCTGCTAGCACATCTTCCTTCTCTTTTCCAAGCTGCAGTTTGGTCCTATATCACATTTGCATTGGAACCGACAACAATTGCCCATAAAATGCTTCAAGAAAATCTGATTCATGGATTTAATCTGCTTTTTGCCTGGACAGTAATGTCTGCCACAGCAGAGAGCAATCCATGACTAAAAATGAGTCCAGATACCACATTCCATCTTTTGTTTTCACTCCCTAGAACAAGGGCAGGGATGACATTTTCATTAGCTAAGCTTTGAGGACATTTCTGCAGCAAAGACGATGAGGTTGGAAAGTGTGCCTATCAAGCTCCAGAGACGCTAATTGCATCCTCCACAAGCCATGTTCCCTACCACCTGCCCCAGCGGTGGCTGCAGGAAGGCAATGTTGCTCTGGGATCAGCAAGGCAGAGACCTTCTCCCAGCTCAATGAGCTTGAGTTTTGGTCCTCATCCTACAGAAGGATTCTCCTTCTCCATTGGGATACTTTGATTTTGCAGGAAGAGGGGTCAGCCAGATCTTGGGTGTTTTTTTATGGCTTACCCCAAAGGCACCTAACAAGTTCATCAGCTTCAGTGTCCTTTGCTGCAAACACTTGTCTTCTCCAGCTGAAGAGGAAGGGGAAACCCAATGTCCTTGCTGCAGAGGCGATGCAGTCCTCACCAGCCCTGAGAGGCTTTTGACCTGAGGCCAACCTGGAAACATGTGTCCCCATGTCCAGCCTGCTGGTCAGGAGGAGAAGGTCCACCCTGCTGCGTGAGGCTCATTGATGTGCTCCTCCTGGTGGCACGAGTAGCTCCAGCTTCTCATATCTGGAGCCATGGAGGACTGATTTCTCTGGGATCGCTGGCAGACTGCCCACCAGCCAGAAATCCTTCTTTCCTTGTCCTGTTGTTTTTTCCTTTCATTTAAATGCTGTTGCTGTGGCAGATGATGATCAGCAGCTCTGAGATGAGCAATGCATCACATCTGTGTAAGCAAAACAGGCGACATATTCCAGTTTTGTGCAGTCTCCCATTAACTAGTTGAGGCCAAATGTCATTGAGATCAGAGACCTCTGTCTCAATATAAGCATCTAAACTGAATTATTTCTCAACAGAGCAGGGGTGTATTTCCCCCCTCCCCTTCTTTGCCTTTCCTCTCCCTTTCCATGCTCTTCTGTTGACCATACATATTTGCAAGGTCTGCTGTCTTTCTCAGCCTGTCCACCGACCCACCCAACAACCCTTGTTGCTTTACACCCACCTGGCCTCAGCTAAGACACAAAGGCAGCTAATGCCTGAGCCTAGATAATCCAGAAGTGCCTTGCAAGTCTAAAAGTTTGCCCTAACACATGGAGGCAAAGATGGGATCCAGTGGAGAAGTGAATCAAGTCTTGGGCAAGCCAGACTATCTGTGTAGTGGAAAAGGTCCTCTGACAAGCCTGGGGCCAAGCCTGCCCCAAAAGAGGCTACGGCACAGCATGATGGTGTAGGACCATGTGGCCATGGATGCCCCATCCACCTTGTGCCTTTGAGTGAGCACCAGCAACTCCTCCCTGCCTTCTGCGATGCTCTGAAAGCTGCTGCATCCACTCACCCTCAGCTTCTTCTGTCAGGTCCCAAAGCCAAGGTCAGCACCAGGTATCAAGGGGTGGGGGAATTGGTACTTCATTAATTCCTGCCACTGCCAGAACATGAGTGCAGATCAATAGCTGCCCCAACCAGTCTGGCTCACCTCCACCATGATGGACACTGTGGCTTCACACCATGATACCAAGAAACCACCATGGAGCTGGGTCTGCTGTATTCCCCACAGCTATGCAGCTCGGTGATGCCGTGGCCCCATCTCCTTACCTGCACCGTGAAGATGATCTTCAACTAAAAAGCCCACAGGGAAGATTGCTAAACAGCTATTTACGAAGCACCCAAAACACTGAGCTGGAAGATGGTGTTACAGGCTACAGTCTCAAACCAAGGAGGTATAAATTCATTTCAAGAAAGCCAACAGATGATGCAGGAGAATGGATAGCTGAACCTGTTTTGCTGCTCACCAACATACTGTTTCCACCCTTTGCTCACACAGGCTTCGAACATGGTAGAAACCCATGGGGAAGCTCATCACGTCTTCCTCGTCGCCACTTTCTCACTTCCATAGCTTTTTCTTTTTCTTTTTTTTTTCTCAGTTCTACAATTATATTTATTGTTTCTATACATTATCTGAAGCAGCCTGGACTTTTTCATTAAAAGAAATGCTCCTGCTTCCTTCACACCTCCAGGTGAACCCTGCAAACTATAAGTTTATATATTTTTGCAGGTTGGTATGTGACATGAAGTCACAGAAATGTACTGATCTGATACTGGGTATTTCTGTCACTGGTGATTCTCCTTTAGCATTAGTCAAGATCTGACTATGCATATGCACATGCAAATTTATCCATCCACCAATATTTCACCCAGAAGGCTAAAGGGATCTATGTGCTCATTAAACACTGACCCATGTTGGAGATGCAAAGCCCCTGGGTAATCCCTGCAGAGAGACAGTGGATGCTATGGACTTTATGAAAAGAAAAACCCAGAAAGCAGAACAATTTATTTCCACCTCCTTTCCTCGTGGCAACAATATTTTTGATGCAGTCAGGCTACTGGGAAGGCATGCAGGATCAGGCCTGGAGCTGGCGCTGGGGATAGGTATCTCGAGCAGACAGCTGCAGCCCAGGGAGCCCAGCCACCTTTGAGAGGAAAACAAAATCTGTCTTATGCTGTTAAGCTGCCTGTGATGCATACAAATTTTTCCCTTGGGTAAAGCAATCTGGACAGCTTGTCAAGGCATTCATGGTCTGTGTGCAAGCATGCTGGGGCTGGCGGGTTAGTGGGGAGGCTGGGGCTGTTTATATATCTTGATCCCATCGTGGTGGAGAGGGAGATGGCAGCTCCTGGAAAGCTCTGGCTTTGCTCACTGACAGATTTTGCAGTCACGGATATCTGCCTGTCACAATTGGCCAAGCCAGGGGCTGGAGCTGTGCTGTCTCAGCCATTTTGCCCTCATTAGAGCCCCCACAACCCCTCCTCCTGCCCTGGGGAGGCAGATAAACCCCATAAACAGGAACCATCTGCAGTGCCTCTCTGAGCACCAGGCTCTGCAGAGAGCCTGCCAGACTTTTAATAGCCCAGGCACCTGCAGCTTGTTTCCCTGGACAGGCATTAAAATTCCCCTTGGAGACAGCAGCATGGTGGGAACCTAACATTGGTCCCAATGGAATAGAGTGAGTAAATGCTAAAATCGTGGGAGCAGCTTCAGCTTCATGTGGCACACTGAGGACAGCCATGGGGAATCACACCGCATTTACAAACAAGTTGCTAATTGCCTGGTGCCATCAGTCATGTCTTAACCCTTTGCAAATTATTTGTGAAATGTACCATTATTAAATGAGTTCAGTTGACTTGCTAATAGGAAATGAGGAGTGACAATGCACCTGGCAAAGAAAATATTAAAAAAATTAACCCCCCAGACCGAATCCACAGTATATTCAGCTGCATAAAAATGTAGCGGTCTTGCACAGAGGGAGATATCATGCCATCTCACTCCCATTATAGAATAGCAAAATGCAGGGCGAGGAGATTAGGGCAGGGAGGATGGAAGAGGAGGAGGAGGAAAGAATTTGAGAAAAATTTATCAGATGGAAAGGAATCTGTCTCACTTTCAGCACCTTTGCCAACAGCTTTCTCATTTGATCTAGCAAATGGCAAGAACCATGCCAAAAATAATAGGCAGCCAGCTCAAATCCAGCCCAGGGTGCAGCCTGCTGTCTCATGCATCTAGTGCCATGCAATGAGTAGCAGACCCCAGCACCAGCCCGTGGCCAGGTGAGGAGCAGCCCTGGCACACATTAGCGATGGATAAAGACCATTTTCATTTGTCTTATTTGATTGGCCAGGCTGTGCAGCACAAGGATGGAGCCCTTGCAGTGGGGAAAGGGCTGGTCTGTGGTGGCTGGCAGAACATGGTTGGGTCCTGAGTGGAAACATGAGGTTTATCATCCTCCCATTCAGTGTCTTGCACATATGATGGAAAAGGATTGCAAAGGGGTTTAGGGGAACATGGGTGAGATGTGCTCCCCCATCGCCACTTAACAGTTTGATGGTCACCACCACTCAATAGCCCTTATTGCACTGTGCCTCTATGGACCTCTGTGCAGGCACAGCAAAACCCAGCTCAGCTCATAGCAAAAACTATATAAATACAGACCTCAGAGACTGCAGATTGCCTCTGCCTGATTGCATGATCCCCATTCAAAATCCTCTCACCCTAATGAAGTCTCTCATTAATCGCTGAGTGACATGAGCTGGTGTGGCTGGAGCACAGGCTCATACACACACCCGTGATCCCCAACACTGAGCAGAGCATCTCCTCTCCTGCACACCACAGGGGGGAAGCCACTTATGACCCTGATGTACCCAAAAAAAAGCTGAACTGGGACTCCTTCCAGAGCCCAGACTCAGCATTCAACAAAAAAACACTTACAACTAGCAATAACCAGCATTTATTAGCATATTTCTATCAAGGCTGAAGTGATGCTGAGTGGTGGGGATGGGAGCAGCAAGAGTTAGTGATGGGGTATGGCTGGGCAGCCTGGACCCATCACAGGAGAAAGACAGCTGTTTATACAGTGCTGGCTGAGGAGTATTTTTCCTGCAACCCTTTTCCACTAGCTTCAGGGGGAAAAAAAAGTTTTGTTGAAGATGATGTTTCATGGGAATGTGTTGAATTGGGCAATATTTTCCGAGGAGGAAGGAGAAACCCTTCAGTGGCGTTGCTACACTGAAATCCATCTTTTTGCTTTTCTACTTCACACTATGTTTTAATTATAGCTTTATTCTTATGTACAGCATTTGAGGGTGTATTTATGATTTTTGGATTGGCACACCAAAAAAAAGAGCCAAACTGCGCTGAAATCAAATGTTTTCTGAGATTTAATGGCCCAAATTAATTTCACTCCTCCCCTCCCAGGTTCTCACATGCCTGGAGGTACAGGTGGCCCTGGAAGCCTGGCATGATGTTTCCCACCCAACCTAGCTCTTCCTCCCCAAACTGCCCCATTTTTCACGGTTTTGGGCCCAGCTTTGCATCTGCCAGGAAAGGGCACTGGAGGAAATGTGGCTTTAGAGATGTTGCAAAACCCCTCTGTGACTTATTTATAATGTGTCTCGTTTCTGTTTGGTCTGAAGGTGTCAGAAAGAATGGAGAATGAATGACTGACAGGAATCACTTGTCTTCAAAGCCCAGGCTAAAAGCAAGAGTCACATCTCAGGTCTCAATGACATTTTTGGACTGCTCAGCTGTTTGCAGGGCTTATGCCTGAGCAAAACTCTGGTGCTGCCAAGTGCAGAGAGGGTTTGGCTAGTACTTGAACTTTAAGGCAACTCTTAGGGCTTTGCCCATCAGCCATGCAACCCAATGTACTCACCCATCCCTTCTCCCCCACCATCATCCCAGCCAGCTCCTATGTGTAATCCAAGCCCATTTTTTACATGTCGTGTGGTGGGGAAGGCAAACAAAATCAGTGCTTTTCCTAGTTTATTGTCAGGCGCCTGGGCTTGATGGCTTTTCTCCAGGGTTTGGAGTGTTAGCCAAATTCAAAAAAAAAGGTTGAAAAGGGAGCTGGAGGGGGCCAGGGGCCCCTTTGGCCAAAGGAGGCAAGAGAGCTCATATTTTTGTCATTATACATTACTAACAGGGTGTTATATCCACCTGAATTAGTCCCCAACCTGGAAATGAGAAAATTAACCAGGGGAAGAAATTCATCCTTAATTTAAAAATAAAAAATCCTGATGTGACAGTAGTCTATTACTTGGTTCTGCCTGCAGAGGGCAATGGGGAAGCACTTGGAGCAAGCCCTATCCCTGCCCTTGGGAATGTAAAAACTGCTGACTTGTGCACGCAGGAGACTACAGCTTTGACGAGCAGCGATATGCTGCAGCCAGTTGTTTGGAAAGGGAAATTCAGTACTTGGGTTTCCAGTGTTTCCTTGCTTTCACAATGTCCAAAGCCCTCCACAGACATTTGGAAGTGCTCAACACCTGCCTTAAAACTCTCTTAACTGCTCCTAATGACCAGATGGGGGGCTTGCAGCAGCTCCCTCCTACCAGTAATGATACACAGGACATCCAAAACCAGACAAAAAGCCAAAATCATTGGGGAAAAACCCCAGGAAGAATTTGGAAGGATGTCTCTAGTGTTGCGCTGCATCACTCACAGAGCCTCTTAATTCTGTGACAGCCCAAACCAAAACCTTCCACACAAACACTGCCAGACCTGGTAGGTCTAAAATCCAAATGCAACTTTACCCTTCTCTGGAGGAGACGTTAATGGGAAAAGCCAATGCTCTCATCTGTCTCCTGTCCCTGTTTAAATAAAAGGCCTCATGATCCCACCTGGTCTCAGACCTGCATCTGCTCAGTATTAATCCATGCTATACTGCAGCGGCTCAGACAGGAGCCAAGTCCTTCAGTATGCCTGAACCCCGTGGGCTCTCAAGAACCAAGGCTTGTCTGCAGTCCCAGCACAGCCTAGGGGATGGGACTGCTCTGCCTCACAAGGCTGTGGGGATGCAGTGACAGGACCCCAATCCTGTGCCAACCCTGATATCCCCTCCCTCCTCAGCAGCTTTTGGGTGAGGACCAGCAGCATTGGCACCAGCCCTCTCCTCTCCACACACCTTGTCTCCCCTATCCGTAGGGATTTCCAGTGAAGACTTCCATCCTCTGCTTTCCCCTTATCATCAAAGAGGGGAAAGATGCTTTTTGGAGCACAGTTTCTGACCTGCTTTAAACCTCTCTGCTAGGGAGAGATCAGAGCAGCATTTGAAACCTGTCCTAAAAAAAATAGAGGAGACTATTGGGGGGGGTGTGTGTGTGTGTGTTATTCTGCATTGATCCCATCCATCTCTATTTTGCATGCATTGACTGTCCCTCCACCTCATGTTTCAAATGGGGCTGTAATCACCAGCTGGGTTTTCCTGCTTGATTCATTTATCTGACTGGAGGTGGGAGATCCCACCTGACACATCTGCACAACTCCAGAGCGAGTGGCAGTGATTTGGGGAGCAGGTTTGAGAAACTGGTGGAGTGTTTCATCATTTCTGGAAACAGCACGTCAGGTTGGATGGGGGATGTTTTGCATTCTAGACTTTCTTCTTTGTTGACTGTCTGTCAAATCAGCCCCAAAGCCAGAACTTTTTGACAGCGGAGCACAGCTCCGAGTTTTGTTTCTCCTAGCAACTGCAGAAATGTGCCACCAAAACCAACTGTCTGACCTCACAGGGAGAGCACAGCATCAGAGAGGGGCAAGAAGTCAGGCTGGCTATTAAAGAAAGGGAGGTGGCAAGTGCTGGGTGTGTCATTAGTGCTGCTATTAATGCTGAGGGCTAGTAAAGTTTGTAGCAGTGAGAGACAAGGATGGGAGTCAGGACATGGGCCATCATCCCCTTGCAAAGGGATTGGTTGATCCCATGTTGCAGGTCACCTTCTGGATTTTATCTCAAACCTTGTAGACACATGCCAGGTAGGGTGCAAAGCATTTACCGGGCTGCATGAGACCCTCAGTGGGGCCAGGAGAGCAACTCTTGCAGTATGTGTGGTACCTGCTGCCCAGGGAAGCCAATATATTGTATGGTCCCCCTCGAGTTTTTTAGAGACCACACCAAAAAAAGCTCCTCCTCACCCCACAAGGCAGAAGGCAGGAGCTGTTCAGCAGCTGGCACTTCTTCCAAGTGACAATATACAGAAGACAGGGTCTTACAACTGCTAGGGTACAAAAAAATTAAGATTATCTCTTCAGAAAGAGGAGAAATGCTCCCAGTAAGTGGGTCCATGGGATGTAGTGAATGAACAAGGTTAGCAAATCCTCTGTACAGCATTATAAGGTCCTATCCTGAGCCCACGAGCTCACCCTCACAGTCTAAGAGCAGCCTCACCCAGTCTAAGAGCAGCCCTCACCATGGGGCTTCTGCAAATTCCCAATCCCCACTGGACCTCTTCATTTAATTAACCTAAAAGACTTTGGAGGTTAGACCATCTCTGTGCACTGGTTGGAGGTGCCATGCAGGGACCTGTTTACACCCCCAGCACCACAGCAGCAGCTGAGACCACAGTTCATCCCAAGGACCAAGGCTGAGGAAAAGCCACGTGAGATGCAGTGGGTGCCCATGGTGAACTGGCATGGATCTGGGAAAACCCCAGCTACCATGAGTCCTGCCGTGCCACATCCTGGCAATTCCCCTTTTAAACTCCATGAATAAGAAGCCTGTAACTAAAAATCAAAGATCCTGGAAGCCTGTTCCCTATTAAACTTAATATCCTGAAGTCTATAGGAATGTGTCACTCCAGGAGAGAGCGAGCTGTGTTTAAATACAAGTAAAACATCGGTTTCTCTATGTGGAGATAGCTCTTTACATTTCTGCATGAGGTCCTGGCATGAGTTAGTGCCACTAATCCCTGCTCTAATAACATATAAAGAAAAACTCTACCCAGACAGCAAGGAATATGTATTTTATAGGGTTAAATGTAAAGTCATCCATCTAAGAAAAAACCGTACAGGTCCTATTTGCAGGTGGCAGGCTATCCCAGGGAAAGTGATTTTTGGTAAAATCTACAAACCATGAGCTCCCAGAGCCCCAGCAGCATCTGAAGGCACAAGTGTTTGCTATATAAAAAGCAGGAGATGAGGTCCCATGGGAGCAGTAAGTCCCTTCTATTGATGCCAAAGTCCAGAAGGAGGCTTGGAGAGGAGCCCAAGGGTGCCATGCATGCACCCTGGAGGGAGGCACTGCAGGAGAGCCATGTCTCCACATTAGAAAGAGCAAAGATGAAACTGGTTGAGCACAGCCTGAAATGGTACCTTGCACTGGTTGGGCAGGATGAGGTTCATCAGCCTGGTAATGAGCCTGACAAAACCCATCAGCTGGGACTAACCTGCAGCCAACACAGGCTGAAACACCAGGCACCACATACCCACAACCAAAATTCCCTCCTCAGTACCAGGGCTGGTAAAGATGAGGCTGGATGGTTTCCTAAAGGACATCCTCTTGCTCAGGCAGGAATTAATTTGGGGTCATGAGATGGAGAAGGTGACAACAGCTGTCCCTTCTGGCATGAAAATCCACCTGCTTGTGGATATTTTCCCCTCCCACTGAAGTCAAAGGAGGCTGATTGCAAGGGACTCGCTTTTCCACCACAATGGGAATAGAAAATCAGGTTCCTGCTTATTCTATCAAGAATATCCTGCAGGGCTGCAGATGACCCAGCAGCAACCAAGTAGGATGCTGCAGGTATGGCTCCACATCACAGGCAGCATCTCATTTCCCTGCAACCAGCTTCTGAAATATCCCAACAAGCACCTGGCATCCCTGAAAGAGTTAAGACTAAGTCAGTGTTTCCATCATTAACCTCGCTTTCAAGGGGCTCATAACTCTGATGTTTGTGAGACCAAAACTTGGCACAGAAGCACACAGTCTAGATGTAGTTTTATTTGGTAATAAATAGCTTGAATCTCATGAACCTTTTTTTTTTTTTTTTTGACTTAAATATGTAAAATGGGAAAAGAAAAATGTGTGGGATTTTTATTCCTACCTTCCAATAATTTTGAAAAAGCACCTTATACTGAATAATGGCAGGCTTTTTTCAGATACAGTTCACAGTGCCATTTCTCAAATGTCTTGCCTTTTTAATATCCCCTCTTTAACAAGATCAATGTCCTTTGCCCAGCAGAGTGCCAGCATCACAGCTCGAGATTTCCGGGGGTGACTTGCACATTAAGCCTGATGTTCAGGAAGAGTTAAAACATGGCAAAATTCCCCAAGCCCTTTAATGAATGTCGGTAATGTTTTGAGAATGGATTTGCTGTTTTAATTGAGCCCCTGTGACATCCCACTTCTCTAGAGTTCAGGCAGTTATTGCAGCCCAGCACTATCTAACCAGTCCCTGGGTGAGGATTGGTTTTCATCAGCTGTACACCAGGATTTTAGCACTTCCATATGTACCCCAAACTCGGACTTTGCTCTACTGAGGCTAGCTACTTTCCAGTAGCCAAAAGCCAAGGAGACGCCCCAAAGCCCCAGCTTGGCCACCCTTCAAAAGTCCACCTCAGCTGGAGCAGAGAGAAATAGCAGTGATTTTGCTCATACAGTCGACTCCAGATGTCAGAGGGTCCCCAGTGGGATGCTGGGCTACTGTCCAGCTGATGCTGTTATCCGAATGTTTCGTTATCTGCAGGGCTGGGACTTTTTGCAGGAGGCAGCGGAGGGCTGCCAGGTATGGGAACATTGCACTGGTATGGGGAGCTGAGCTGATGTTGGGTCAGGATTATGCAACGTGGCCTGAGGACATCTCTGCAGATGTTACCTTAGGAAAATGTCCTTTCCATGGGGTATGGATCCACCCACCATTCCCTCTGAGCCAAATTCCCATTTGCTGAGAGAGAGGATTGAAAGCAACCCTACAGGGTTGGAAATTTTCCCCCAAAATGGCCTCCCACCAAGTTCTCCATCTCAACGCCGGGCTTGCAACCCAACAGCATGCATAGAGCCTCCTCACGCACTCGCCCCATGTCTCAGCCTCCCCAAATCCCAGCAGACCCAGTGAAGAATTACTTCCAAGAGAGGTATGGGGAATTTGCTGGCTGGAAGCAAGGCAGGCAGCTTGTGCTGCAGAGTCCACCCCTTGTCCCAGAAGGTCCAAAGCCTGGCATCAGCCCTGCGTACATGTAGTCTCCAGGAGGAATGAGATAGCCCAGATACGGTATGGATTTGCACAGGATCCAGGTGACTCGCTGAATCGGAAGAAAAACTGCCAAATATACAGGTACACTTTGGGCCATCTGTCCTTGAGCAACACAAGCCACATTATAAAGTACATAGGAGATATCACAGCAAGAAGTCACTCAGCTGAAACTATTCTGACATGGCATAGCAATTGCACCCAAGGAAGAAGCATCCTCCTGCTGCAATGAGGCCATTGCAGGAATTTTTGGTGGATGAATTGCAACACTGAGTCCAAAACTAACTCCAACCACAGCAAGGTTTTCCCACCACTCATTCACATAAGACGTAACCCAGCTCCCACAGCTGGAGAAAACACCAGGCATGGTCCAATGTTGGGAAGTATTTGCTTAACATCAGGCCAGTGCCAGGGGTGTCTGTTGCAAATCCATCCATGCTGGCTTCAATCTGCAGGAAAGATGGCAGCGGTGGGTCCGCACTCCCTGTGTTTGCTGTCAATGAATGGCCTTTTTTTTTCTTTTAGATTTAAAGGAAATAGAGTGCCAGTAATTAAACTAATCTAAAGAAGCAAACCCAGCCACCTCAAACAGAAAAGCTGTTGCAGAGCCAAAAGATTAATCCATGTGAATATTAAAGACACAGAAACAACTGGCAAAACCAGAATGAACCAAGCTGGGTGATGAGGGAGGCCCATATGCAAACCTGCAACCCCTGGTTTCATGTCTTCTCCAACTGCTGCAGGAAGTGATACAAGGAGATGATCACCTGCTTTGCAACTTATTTACTTATAGCAACTTATAATGATTTCTGAATATTGCTTAGTAATCCTGCTTGCCCTGACTGTTCTGTGGAAGCTTACCAAGGGCTACTGTGTTCATCAAAATAAAGCAGTTTTCTGTGGAAACTTACCAAGAATTACTATGTTCGGCAAAAATATGTTTCTTGTCCTTGGAAAGCAGATGGGTTCTAACTAGTTTAGTCTTTTAATGAATAGATAGCCATATATGGGTGGTACAAATTGATACACTGGTACTTTTAGATAAGATAGAATGGGTAAACTGGCTGGAACCACTCTTGCTGTTCAAGAAATTGGCTAAGAGAATCTGTGCATGCTCCAAGGAAAAGTACAAGGTGAGGAGGACTACGAGCCTTCCTCCCAAAGACCCCGAAGATGCCCCCCAGGAGGCAATGCGCAGGGGCAAAGAGAACATAAACTGCTGACACCAGCCTCTAGAACTAACCCAGCCTTACTCATGCATATGTATGTTTGTGTTATGTAATCCAATGAATATGTATATCCACACTCGATAATTTTTTGGTAAAATGTGCGGTGGGTGTGCAAGCTTTGTGGAGAAATCCCCTTGCACCCCGGCGCCGGAGTAAACATACCTGCTGTATAACTCTATTCGAGTTGTAGAGTCTGTTTTCTGCAAATCAGAAGAAAGAGAGGCTTGAGCAGATGAGGAGGATGCAGGGGAGGAGGAGGGACCCTGGCAGCAAAGTCTGCTCCCTCCTTCAAGCAAAACACAACCTCTAGCATCTGCTCCCCATCAAATTAGTTCAGCCAGAGCTACACTGAGCATCACAGGATGGGAAACTGGTCTGGGTCCTGAATCCTTGCACTGCATCAACCCCTTGGTTGGACATGATGGGCACCTCGTGGCATGGAGAACATTGGGGACCTGGGGGAGCTGCTGGGAGAAAAAAGTGCTTCTCAGCAGGGGACAAGCCAAACCAGGCTGCCTTAAGTCACCTGAGGGAAGGGTTACCAAGGCAATGGCAAGTGTTATGATTTTTATCATTCCTGACAGTGGTTTTGCCAAGCCCGCTCAGACAGAAACATTTTTCCTCTCTCACATGGAGGTTGTTTTTATTACATCTACCTTGGAAACCTATATGCTGCCATTCAGCATAACCAGCAAGCACAATAGGTAGGGGGAGGCTATACAGCCCTCAGCCCTGTTGTATCAGCAAACCCCCTTGGAGAAGCCCATTAGCAGCACCAAGTTGCCACTGTTATCTTGCTTTCCAAAGTCAGCCTTGCTGTTGAGAAACAAAGCTGGCATTCGGAGGGAATTCAGCTCCCAGGGCTTCAGGTGCTGCTCTTAACTGAGACAACAAAATAATAAAGAAGTTTTCAGTTAGAGGGTGCAGAATAACCTGTAAATTGTTGTTGATAAGGTTGGTTAAGTGCCCCGTAAATACAAATAGTGGAAATGACTGGAGTCTGTGAGCTGTCACCTGGGGGGAGGAAGGTGAGATGCTGTGGCAGGGAAAGTGTGTCCCCCCAGGGCTTTCTGCACACCAGGCACTTTTTAACTTAATTGATGCATCCACTCACATGTTTTCAGGACCAGTCACTACCTACCACATATGAGGTGAGATTTCTCTCATGACGATGAGTTATTTCATATTTGCAGGGTGTCTTGCATGGGCTTTTAGTGGTTTTAATGGGTGTGAGATTCAGCTGCTTCTCAAACTCCTGGTCTTGGACCTCTGGAGGTTGTGGGATACTCAGCATCAGACACCAGAAATTGGACTAGGGGAGAAATAGTGAACCCAGTTAGACCAGCAATCCATGTCAGCACAAGAGACGAGGAATTTGCTGGTTAATTAGCACAATACTATTAGGAGAAGGTTGGTGGCCTTGGGGAGAAGCCTGCAGTCTTATTGAGCTCTTTACACAATAGCCTAACCCCCCCAGTTAAACTGATGCTTTGACTCTGCATTTCCCAGATGAAATTCCTGTCGATTACAGTTCCTGCACTGACAACTTTTATGTCAGATGAAGCCTTTAAAAGACCAGATTTTCAAACAAATGCAGGATGTGGTGATCTATCTAAAAGAAATGTCCCTTGCCATCCCCAGGAGCTAGGATGGGAGGCTGGCAGATGGACAATGCTGTTTCACAGATGCTGATTAAACTGTGATGGCGATGCTCAGCAAAATGCCAAATTAATTAGCACTAGCCACACAATCTACAAATCTCTTTTGACTTTAAAAAATTCTAAGAATTTTCCAAATTCATTTTCACACACCTCACCAGCCTGACATTCTCCCTTGAATTTGTGTCTCTCACAGGGGGATTGTGCCATTTTTAGATGCCAAGTCTGAACATGTGGCAGAAGGAACTCAGAGCCTTTATAGCTCTTGGCCTTTTGGAGAGGATGGAATAACATTTGGCTGTTATTTAGCAGAGGCTTGCAGCGCCACACACAACCTCCTGTTAGATATTGTTATGACCTGTCAGCTTCATTTGTGAGACCATCTGAAATTTGTTTGATTTTGGTTTCTCTGCAGGGCCTTCAAGCACACTTTTCATGCCGTGGAGAATCACAGTGAGATGGGGAACTAGGAAATTAGAATAGGATATAGAAATTAGGTACTTAGGATATAGAAATTAGGTACTTAAGAAATGAAGGTATAACTTAGTTTAGAGATAAAGATGGAAGACTTAGAGATCAGGCTAGGGGCTAGAGGCCCATTAGTTAAAAGATAACTAAGATTGAATAGGGGTAATAGATCAGAGTCGATGGGCCAGAGAGCAGAACAATATGGAAGCCTTGATTAATGGAAGCTGTGAGGGAACGCTTCCTGATGGAATAGGAAGACAGCCCTAAAAACTGGTCAGAACCAACCCTATGGTCTGGCCTGAGTCCAGGAGGCTACAGAGACTGCGCAAGGAATGGAGGTAAAAAGTTCAACAGTGAGGAAGAGGAGCTACTTCATCTCTGCGACCCCAGCCCACGACCACCGGGATACACTGCGCAGACGCGACTAGGAGGAGACCGGGGCGGGACATATGAAAAAGACTTTCAGGCTCATTATAATATGAAGCAGGGATAGGTCATGCATATGTATAGGCGTATTATGAATATGTGATGCTTTGTAGCATAAAGCCAAGACAAGGTGCCGCGAGATGCACGCGCGTTTGTGGTGGAGCGATCCCCCGTGCGTCTCAGCGCTGAATAAACATACCAATTTATAACCTTATAGGTTGTGGAGTCGTGTTTCCGCAAGTCATAGCGGCACACCCAAATTAGCTGTTTCTGTACTTAAATGGCACGGGGGAAGGATGGGAAAGTGCTTGCCCAGTGCAGTGAGAACTGGGCCGGTGAATACATCCTGTTTTACAGAGGAGAAGATGGGAACTGGGCAGCAGAAGTGGTGGGTGGTCGACCCAGGACCAGACCCTCTCCTCTGCATATCTCCCATGAAAAGGTGTTTGTACAACCACAGGTTGCTGCCATGCTGTTCCCTTCCTCACTGCCTCTTGGTGGTGCTTCAGGAACCGAAGCCACCTTTTCCCCTATGACCAGCCAAGGTCTCCTACATCACCCCATGCTTGCAGGGCATTACAGATATCACCCCACCCAGGGCTCTCACGCAGATTAATGTGTTACCGTTGCTAGTAAAATGAACCAAAGAATAACAGGTCTGAGTTTATACGAGTAGCAGCCTAGATACCCCTTTATTGCCTTACATGCACCATTTTTCCCCAGCAGCAGGCAGTTTTCTGCCCTGCAAACCATGGACACACATGACCAGACACATAGTGGAGGGCAGTGGACCAGCCCCAGGGAGGTGGGCAGCAGATTTACAGACCATAAGATAGCTCAGCTTTCTCTATGTATATCACTCCTGCGTGTTAAGGAGCAGAGACCTTTCCTTCCCAAAGGATGACAGAGCACCTTTTATAACATCATGGCCCTAGACATTCAGGAGGCATTTAGGAAACTGTAATTTGATTTTTAGCTGGCACCACGCCAGCCCAGAGCATCCTCCTGGCTCAGGAGAGACATTTTCATCTGCTCCAGACTGAGGAGGAACCATGCTTTTCCCTGACAAACAGCTGGGATAGTGGTATCATTCTCCAATTTTACTTTTTCCTGGAAGAGCCCCGTGCTGGGAAGCCCTTGCCTGTACCTCACATACCTGCCCTGCTGCACCAAGGGGCAAGTAGGGCTCATGGGAAGAGGGGAATGGGCAATAAATCTGGACACAATACTCCAGGTGTGGCCTCACCAGTGCAGAGTACAGGGGAACTATCACCTCCCTATTTCTGCTGGTCACACTATTTCTAATACAAGCCAGGATGCCCTTGGCTTTCTTGGCCACCTGGGCACACTGCTGGCTCATGTTCAGCTGCTTGTCAATTAGAACCCCCAGATCCTTCTCTTCCAGACAGCTCCAGCCACACCTCCCCAAGCCTGTA
>ML998467.1:2617-32772 GCA_010365825.1 Otus sunia | reverse complement strand
TCCTTTTGTTCTTGAGATCCAGCCAAAGGTCCCTGTTTAGCCAGGCCGGTCTCCTTCCCCGCCTGCTTGTTTTTCAGCATGTGGGAACAGCCTGCTCCTGTGCCTTTAAGACTTCTCTCTGGGGTACAGGGTCTGTGCATCTCAGCAAAGCAAAGGAGACCAGGAGGGTGATGGTGATGGCTATGGGGCTAGAGATGCACCCATCTGAGCAGGGCCAGGAGCATATCAAAATTTCCCACCAGTCCAGGGCAAACAGACTGTACCATGCTCCTCCCTGCGACACACAAAAGCCTACCAGGAACCTGTGCAGTTGAGAAGCAGAAAAATATACACTTTCTCTAGTTCTGCGTGTGACCTCTAGGCCCCAAGGATTTTTACTAATTATAAATTTAATTTATTTTGCAGTCTTCTCAGGGCTAAGGCTTTGCATTGCTGGGCCTGTGTTGTTTCCATTACAGCCTGCTGGTGTCCACAGAAACTTCAAATTAAATATGTCACACATTAAGGTCAGGAAGCTCAATTCCATTAACAGGTGGCGAGACTCAGCCTCCCTGTAATGAATGCTGCCTGTGTCTCCTAATGATACCGGCAGAGGAACCAGGCAGCACCAGCACAGTGGTTGGCACTCCACTGTCACCAGGGAACATGGAATTGATTTTAAAAGTCCATTCATCTTATACAAATCATGGCTTAAGTTTTCCTGACCTGGGACAAATCTTCACAAGCTGCAATTGAAAGATAGAGCCAAGAAGAGGAAAGAAAAAATAATCCACAAAAAATCCTACAAAAAATCCCAAAAGCAAGAAATAGATTTCACTAGGGTTGTTCTGTCTCAGTTTCCAGACTTCACCCCGCTGCCTGCCACAAAGTGGGTACAGAGGATTTAAAGATGCTACAAGATCCTCCCCGTTGCTAAGTCCACTCCAGTCAGACCTATTGGGTGCTAGCCTCTATCTGCTTTTCAGAGCTCGACAGCTACCAACACTGGGACACCCACCTCCCACTCCTTGGGCCTGGAAGCAGTTTTGAGGAGCTGGCAATTGCACAGCAGAGAAATGAGCAATGAAGGTGCCCACCCCATCACCTTCCCAACCCCTTCCAGCATGGCCCCATGGCCAGTGGCCCACCACACCTGCAGTTTCTCTCCCTGCTTCTACAACAAGGTGGTATAGCTGTCACCCATGGGCAAGGAAGGACCTACAAAAACATCAGAAAACACTTTTCCTACTCTTTAGCACAATTAACCCAAACCCAAGGGTGCAGCCAGCTCATGTCTATACCAGACCAGTACAAGCTGCAACTTCTTATAGAGCCTTAATTTATCAAAGCCCCATTTGGGTATCAAGGTGAGGATATTCTCAGCCATGTAACACAACCAAATGGAGAAGATGATGACTTGGGCTGAAATCAGGAGTTGCTCTGCTGAAGCAAGATGACAATTTTAGTTGTGTGTGGCTACCCAAGGTCTAACCAGCTGTGTGCCCAACACCATTGTTTCAGAGACATTTTGAAAGTGCAATTGGGGCGAAGGAGAAGAGGTGGGGAAGAGGATGAAATAGGAGTTCAAGGCACTACCACAGCATAAGAAGTCTGTGTTTCAGGCTGTAAGCTGTCACGTCATTATTGCTGGGGCATTTGGGAGGTTTATAATAGCTTTTACTCTGTAAATTCATCCTTCCTAAAGGAAAACATTTATTCCACTCAAGTACAAATAAGAGTTAAATACAGGCAGATCAGTTTAATAGTGTAGTTATGCCTATTAAAGCGATTGTAAAACTAACATCAAGGCATTTCACATTAATTCCCTCTCAGTGACTCCAGATCTGATTTACTTCGACAAATCCCCTGATATTGAGAAGTGGCCACAAGTCTCCATGGCTCTGTATCAGCTGGCGTTGCAAAAAGTCACTGTCAGACTCAAAAAGTCAAGATCTATCAGCTACATGGGGAAAGCAAACCTATTGTCCTGGTTTTGGCTGGGATAGAGTCAATTTTTCTTCTTAGTAGCTAGAATAGTGCTATGTTTTGGACTCAGTGAGAAGAATGCTGATGATACACTGATGTTTACAGTTGTTGCTAAGAGATCAAGGTATCTCCAACTCCCCATGTCCTGTCTGTGCATAGGTGTACAAGAAGCTGGGAGGGGGCACTGCCAGAGCACCAGACTCAAATTAGCCAATGGAATATTCCATATCATGTAACGTCATGCTCAGTATATAAAGGAGGGGCGGCTGGGAAGGAGAGGGTTCTCTCTCACTTCTGGGATTGCAACTGCAGGATCTTGGGGTTTTTTTGGGATCGCTAGCCAGGAACAGGCTGGGTATCAGTTGGCAGGTGGTGAGCAATCGCATTGTGCATTACCCATTTGTACTTTCTATTATTGTTATTGTTTTATTTTATTACAATTATTAAACTGTTTTTTATCTCAACATACCAGTCTCCCTTTATCCTTCCAATTTACTCCCCCATCCCCCATGTGGGGTGAGGGTGAGCGAGTGGCTGCATGGTGTTTGGCTGCTGGCCGAGTTCAAACCACGACACCTATTGATCAGAGCAGCTAGATAAGGAAGTCATACAATTAGTGTCAGCAGCCAGGTGTTCCCCCAGATCATTATTTTTAAGGAAATTTCATAGAGGAGATGGGGCCTGAGTCACTCTTTCCACTACTGCAGTGGGTGACCTTGGGAAAATGCCTCCCCATGGATTAAAACCAAATAATGTTAAAACCATTCTTAAATAAATATATATATATATATAGGTGTGTGTGTGTCTATAACACTAGGAAAGAATTGAGGCTTTTATTTTTCATCCAAAATTCTCAGCTTTGTCAGCTTTCTGTTTAATTTCTAAATCTATTTCCTGAAGAAAGCAGAGGCATCTGACCAAGTTTTTATGGCTAAATACAATTGTTCAAACATCTCCTGTAACACATTTCCTCAATAGTGACCACAGAAAGGAAGATGAAAACCAGAAATCCACTCTTCCCCATCCACATTTACATTTTCCCAGGAATTTTGCCTACAGAGGAGCAGAAGCATCTGCATTTCCCTTGCTCCCTGAATTTTATACCCAGTGGCCTGAGAGATGGACACTGGTGCATTATACAGATGGAGAAATGAAGGTGGGAGACCAACAGCACTTACTCAACCTTAGGAAAGACCAGAGGGTCCAAGTGGGGATCTTTGGAGCTGGGGGTCAGTGTGTTTTGCCCACTGCCCACCTGGACCCACACATGCCATTTGAGGAAACAGAAGCATGTCCATAACTTTGGGGAGAGCTGGTTTCTGCTCCGAGTATTGGACACAGCACAGCTACTTAGCCTTGGACCAGACCCATGGTGGTTTGGCATCTTCCCCATGCAGATATGGCCATGGAATTGGATATCCCTGACCATGGAAAGTTGCATTATTTGAAGGGGATGACTCCGGTACAGAACAGAAGGGAATTGTCCAACACTGAATTCTGTGGCAGGGGAGAGCACATCTGCACCCCTGACCATGCCATCTGACTGCCCATCCAGCCCTAGGAGTAGGTGTACCCCCAGGGACTGCTGACAAGATAGCAGGCACCACCAAGGTGCTGTCATCTCCATCCCAGACTTGGCTGGGCAAGACCCTGAGACACTCAATAACTGTGAAGGTACCCTTGCCTTGAGCAGAAGGCTGGACTAGAGACCTCCAGAGGTCCCTTCCCAGATGAATTATTCTGCAACTCTATCAGCATCTTCTGGAGCAGCTGGGTATGTGCCTTCACCTTACACCTCTGAAAGCACCACTAACATGGAAAAAGTCTCCTCTACCCTTGCAAGGGGTGTGCTTGTAAATGCACACACATGCAGAGAGTGGTACAGTGCCCAGCACTTCTGCATCACAAGGAGCGCAGACTTCACTCAAAGACTGGAATGAAAATAATCCTAGATATGCATTTTCCATTTATATTGTCAGTTCACAGTGTAACTGAACCTTTAGAGAAAGCAGAAAAAGATTACAAGATCTTTCACAGTGCTAACCGCTGAATCCAGGAGAAGACTTCTACCTGATTTGAAATAATACAGCATGAATAACACTAACTCACGTAATGTCCGTTGGATGGTGGTTCTGGCAGATATCAAATAGAAGAGAGAAAAGCAGCAATTACAAAGGTGTATCTCAGATTCAATCCATCTCTGGGAAAAAAAATAACATCTGTTCAAGCCACAAAATCTGTTGCCCCCTCAGAGCTCCCAGTTACAAACAAAAAGGAACTAAAGTTGGGATTTGAACCCAATGGTTCAATGGATTTGAACAGTGATGTTAATTAAAGCCTGGCACCTCCAGAACACCAGACAAGCCGCACACTGCATTTCTAAAATTTCTTTCATGCTTTTGAGAAATATGGACTACAAAACATCTAATCTTGTTCCTCCATTCAGGAGCATTTTGACCAAGCAAAATCAAACCGAGTTCCATTAGGAGGTGCTGGCTGACTCAGAAGTTGTCCAGGATTTGGCAGATCTGCAATCATCTAGCCCTAAAGAGATGCCTGTGGGCAGTCCCTAAGCCCTCAATACCCTCCACAAAGAAAGCTGTATGGGCAAAATCCTGATTCCTGCCATTTTACAGTGGGATCATTTTTATTTTTTAGAGAAACAACAAAAGCTGTACAGATAGCAAACTTCCTCCTGGGACCCCTGGGTTCAGGTCATTTACTCTTCTGCTCTAATGGAGTATATGGATTTCTGCTCTCTGTATTTCGAGATAGCAGCACAGCAGTGTAAAGCCCCACTAGCATTAACCTGCTTGTAGTTTTAAATAGAATCATAGAATAGAATCATAGAATCATAGAATCATCTAGGTTGGAAAGGACCTTGAAGATCATCTAGTCCAACCATTAACCCAGCTTTGACAGTTCCCAACTACACCATATCCCTCAGCGCTATGTCAACCCGACTCTTAAACACCTCCAGGGATGGGGACTCCACCACCTCCCTGGGCAGCCCATTCCAACGCCTAACAACCCGTTCTGTAAAGAAATGCTTCCTAATATCCAGTCTAAACCTTCCCTGGTGCAACTTGAGGCCATTCCCTCTTGTCCTATCGCTTGTTACTTGGTTAAAGAGACTCATCCCCAGCTCTCTGCAACCTCCTTTCAGGTAGTTGTAGAGGGCGATGAGGTCTCCCCTCAGCCTCCTCTTCTCCAGGCTAAACAACCCCAGTTCCCTCAGCCGCTCCTCGTACGACATGTGCTCCAGACCCTGCACCAGCTTCGTTGCCCTTCTCTGGACACGCTCGAGTCATTCAATGTCCTTTTTGTAGTGAGGGGCCCAAAACTGAACACAGTAATCGAGGTGCGGCCTCACCAGTGCCGAGTACAGGGGTAAGATCCCTTCCCTGTCCCTGCTGGCCACGCTATTGCTGATACAAGCCAGGATGCCATTGGCCTTCTTGGCCACCTGGGCACACTGCTGGCTCATGTTCAGCCGGCTGTCAATCAACACCCCCAGGTCCCTCTCTGACTGGCAGCTCTCCAGCCACTCCTCCCCAAGCCTGTAGCGCTGCTGGGGGTTGTTGTGGCCAAAGTGGAGCACCCGGCATTTGGCCTTATTAAAGCTCATACAGTTGGCCTCAGCCCATCGCTCCAGCCTGTCCAGGTCTCTCTGCAGAGCCTCCCTACCCTCGAGCAGATCAACACTCCCACCCAACTTGGTGTCGTCTGCAAACTTACTGAGGGTGCACTCGATCCCCTCGTCTAGATCATCAATAAAGATGTTGAACAAGAGTGGCCCCAAAACCGAGCCCTGGGGGACACCACTCGTGACTGGCCGCCAACTGGATTTAACTCCATTCACCACAACTCTCTGGGCCCGGCCATCCAGCCAGTTTTTTACCCAGCAAAGCGTGCGATCACCTAAGCCTCGAGCAGCCAGTTTTTCCAGGAGAATGCTGTGGGAAACTGTGTCAAAGGCCTTGCTAAAGTCAAGGTAAACTACATCCACAGCCTTTCCCTCATCCAATAAGCAGGACACTCTGTTGTAGAAGGAGATCAGGTTTGTCAAGCAGGACCTGCCCTTCATAAACCCATGCTGACTGGGCCTGATCCCCTGGTTGTCCCGCAGGTGTTGTAAGATGGTACTCTGGATGAGGTGTTCCATCAGCTTCCCGGGTACCGAAGTCAAGCTGACAGGCCTGTAGTTTCCCGGATCGTCCTTCCGGCCCTTCTTATATATGGGTGTCACATTGGCCAATTTCCAATCTGTCGGGACCTCCCCGGTCAGCCAAGACTGTTGGTAAATGATGGAAAGTGGCTTGGCGAGCACCCCAGCCAGCTCCTTCAGCACCCTCGGGTGTATCCCATCTGGTCCCATAGACTTGTGTGTGTCTATGTGATGCAGTAGGTCACTGACTCTCTCCTGGATTTCGGGGAGGTTGTTCTCCCAGTCTCTGTCATCTGGCTGAGGGGGCTGGGTTACCTCAATACAACTAGTCTTGTTATTAAAGACTGAAGCAAAGAAGACATTAAGCACCTCAGCCTTCCCCTCATCACTTGTTACCAAGTTACCTTCAGTATCCAGCAGGGGATGGAGACTCTCCCTGGTGTTTCTTTTGCTCCTGACATACTTGTAAAAACTTTTCTTGTTATCCTGGACTGTTGAAGCCAGATTAATTTCCAGCTGGGCTTTGGACCTCCTGATTTCCGCCCTGCATAGCCTCACAGCCTCTTTGTAATCACTGTGAGGGGCTTGCCCCTTCCTCCAAAGGCTGTAAACTCTCCTTTTCTCCTTGAGTTGGAGCCAAAGCTTCCTGTTCAGCCAGGGTGGTCTTCTCTGCCGCCTGCTTCTTTTGGAGCACCTGGGGACTGCCTGCTCCTGAGCCATAAATATCTCCTTCTTAAAGAGTGCCCAGCCTTCCTGGACCCCTATACCCCTCAGGACTAACTCCCAAGGGATCCTGTCAAGCCGATGCCTAAACAAGGCAAAGTCAGCCCTCTGGAAGTCCAGGATGTCAGTTGTGCTTAGCGCTTTCCTGGCCTCCCTAAGAATAGAGAACTCTATTATTTCATGATCGCTGTGCCCTAGTCGGCCTCCAACCGTCACATCATCAACCAGTCCTTCTCTGTTCACGAGGAGGAGATCTAGCAAGGCACCTTCTCTGGTAGGTTCCCTCACCAGCTGTGTTAGGAAGTTGTCTCCCACACATTCCAGGAATCTCCGGGACTGGTCCCGCTCTGCTGTGTTGTATTTCCAGCAGATGTCTGGGAAGTTGAAGTCCCCTACAAGGACAAGGGCAAGCGATCGTGAGATTTCACCCAAGTGCCTATAGAATATTTCATCAACCTCTCTGTCCTGGGTGGGTGGCCTATAGTAGACTCCTACTACAACATCTGCCCTGTTGGCCTTCCCCCTGATTCTAACACAAAGACACTCTACCCTGTCTTCACTGCACTTGTATTCAAGGCAATCATAACAGTCCCTGACATACAGCGCTACCCCACCGCCTCTCCTACCTTGTCTATCCCTCCTAAAGAGCTTGTAGCCATCAACTGGCGCATTCCAGTCATGGGAGGCATCCCACCATGTTTCTGTGAGAGCCACTACATCATAATTTTCCTGTTTCATCATGGCTTCAAGCTCCTCCTGTTTATTACCCATGCTGTGTGCATTTGTATACATGCACTTCAGATGGGCTGGTGCTTTTCCCCCTTCCCCCTTCAAATTTAGTTTAAAGCTCTGTCGATGAGCCCAGCTAACTCCTGCCCCAAGATCCTCTTCCCCTTCGGGGACAAGTGCATCCCATTGAACGCCCAGAGGTCTGGTGCCCTGTATACCAACCCATGATGGAAAAAAACAAAGCCCTGACAGTGACACCAGTCTTGAAGCCACGAATTTATCTGCTGTGCTCTTCGGTGTTCATCCTCATCCATCCCCCCAACTGGAGGGATGGAAGAGAACACAACCTGTTAGAGATAGAATAGAGATGCCCTGGTATTATAGGTGCAGCTCAGGCAGTTGCCACACTCCCGAATGCCCCATTTTCTTGATGACAAGCGGTGGTTTCTTCAATCAAAGTGACCAGCCCTTCAGAGCAGATCAGCTTTCTTGTCAAAGGCCTCATTTTTTCTTAATATTGTGGAAACCAGTCAACGGCCACCCTCAGCCCCTGCCCAGCTTGGATGTGGTGGAAACCCACAGTTCTCCTAACCATTACCAAGCTGCACTGACGAGCATCCCCAGCCTGTGGTGTGGGAACTCTCTCTGTGTGGTGCTGCTTTTCCTTGACTTTCTGGTCCATCACTTGCTGCCCTGAGACCCTCCCCGGCTTCCCACTGTGTGTTGCCCTCTCTCCTCTGCCATCAGCCAGAACTTTCACATCAGAGCTCAGCTAAAACCTCTCTCACAGATGCAAGGAATTTTAAGCCCCGCTTTTTGGAGACAGCAGGACACTAGAGGTGAAAGCCACCTTTCTTACCATGGAAGGTGGTATGCACATGGACACACAGAGACAACAACTCCTACAGCTTAAGGACTGAACCACAGCCAACCCCAAACCCCAGGAGATGTGGGGAGCAGACCCCTCACAGCAGGCATCAATAAGAACAAAGCACCTTTTCACTGGCTTTTTGGTGTATGAACCTTGGCGAACACTTTGCATTTTCATGTTGCTGTTATGTTCTGGGATTTTATTCCTTTTTTCTATCTTTTTTTTAAATCACAAAGTCTCATTATGTTTGTTGTCTTTCTCAAAGCTCCAGCTCCCTGGCATGATGCGAAAGTGCATGCATCACAACATCACTAGACATGGGTTTGTTCTTTATGCTGAAAAAAAAAAAGGAAAGCAAGCAGGAGCTGGGTCTACTCATGGGCTGGAGAGGAATGTTTCAGCTCAGGAAGCAGGGTGCCAACTCTGCACACCCACCAGCTCCGTTAAACTCCCCAAAGTCCTCTGCAAAGGTGACAGCTCCAAGCAGGGTTAGTCGTTGGGTGCCCTCATACATCCCTCCTCCCCTGCACCATCCACCTGCCTGGCCCTGGCTCGCAGGAGGATCCCAGAACTTCTTTTATGCCCTTTGGCTCTTGCACTGGCCTGGATATCACCTCCCCCCCAAGGGATGCTGCCAGTGAGTTGGGTTTCTGCAAAGCATGTCCATCCCCCTGTTTCCCATTTGAATTGCAGGGCATTGGGAAGGGGCCCTTGCTGCCTCCCCATTGTCATCGTGGGGCCAGAAAGCTGTGACCAGTTGTGCCGGTGCACCAAAAACGGGGGGGGGAGGCACCAGCACTCTCTGTTCAACGTGATGAAAGAGCCGCAGCACTTTTGCACAGCTATTTTCTGCAAAGCATCCATCAAGACCACCCTCCCTCTAAAAGCAATATTTCTAGAAGTGAAGCCAGATGAGGGATGTGTACCTAGAGCCCACTCAGCACCCTTACCATGATGCTCCTTTCCCCCAGTCAAATGACCAATGTGACCATACTTTAAAGCTAGTACTCTGGTTATGAGATAAACCTCCCCATCACTGCGTTCCCAGCACCAGGTATTACAGCATCAATCATAGCCATCTCCCAATGCAGCAGCCAGAGGACAGCACTTGTTCTTCAGCCTCCTCATCCTTTCAGCCCATACAGAGCTCTCAAGGAGGTCCTCTACCTTCTGGACACGCTGTCCCACGGAGAGCAGTGTCTTATCCTCCCCTCCACCAACACATACCAGACCAGCGTGCTTGAGCATCTCAAGTGTTCCAGCAGGTTTGAGTCCCCGGAGCCAGCACTAGCCCTGAGGAAGACTTTGGTACCTGGGGAATGAATGTGAGGAAGGAGCAAATCAGAAAAATCCATCACATCCACGGGGGAAAACATGACAGATATTTATAAACATGGTGGGAAAAGAGAAGTAAAGGTGAATAAATCAAGTGAAGGTAATACCAATGGCAGTGCTGGCCAGGAGGACTTCTCATCTGGCATATAACCAGCCTCGTAATGCATTTGCTGAAGATCAGCAAATGCTGTGTCTCTGCAGAGAGCCAGAGGGTGGGTCTAAGCCTGGGTCTGCCAGCATTGAGGTCAGCCCAGGCTGAAAAGACCTCCTCTCATTGCTTAGTTTCTAGTAGAAAAAGGTCCATTGAGAAATGCTGGGCTGTGGATAAGGAAACCTAGGGCAAGGACAGGGGTTCAGAACAGCTGGTCCCACACGGTCTAGATGAATGCACAAGCCAATGTAACATATCCCAAAAACTGCTGAGCTTCCTGGATGTTGTTGAGGTCTGGCCCTTGAATTTGTTAATGGGGCTCAAAATTGCTTGTTACAGGAAGAACAGAGTCACACTGGACACCAAACAAACATGCTTCAGCTTCCCTAACAGCACCACAACTCCTTTCAGGAGGAACTGCATTCTTTCCAAGGGATGGGGGGATGCCTCCCTTCCCATTTGTCCATGTCCTATTTTTCTAAGCTTGTAACTACCTCCTGGTAATATTTTCCTTCCCCAGGACACCCCTGCACCCTATAGAAGAAGCACCTGGATGGCATCACATGCCATCTGAATCTGGCAATACGAGACTCTCCTTGCAGATGACCCAGGGCAAGATGATACATCCTCATCTCCAGGGTACTTCTATGGTCTCCTTTGGCAAAACACCCAAGATTTCCACCGGCAAGTTTGTAATCACACATGCCTATTGAGGTTTGAACTCAGCCGGCAGCCAGACACCACGTGGCCGGCCGTTCGCCTCCCCCTCGCCTCCCCCCTCCCCGATGAAATAGGGGAGGGACAAAAAGAAGATAATTCGTAGGTTGAATAAAAAGAAAGCATTTACTAAATATAACAAGAGAACAACAGTAACAATAGTGAGNCCTGCCAGCTCCCAACATAAAACACAGCACCATGAAGGCTGCTACAGGGGAAAACCAATTCTGGCTCAGCCACACCCAGTACAGCGACTTGTTGCTAGGGGGTCGTTTTCTGCCTCCTGGGGTTGTGGGGATGAAGGCTCTGCGTCTTCCTCACGTCACGAATTCCTTGTATCTCCTGATTTCCTGAGAGTAGTCTCACAAACCTTTTGTTTATACTTTACAAAGTACAGACACTTCCCCTTTGCCTTCCTCAAGTCTCTCCTCTTCCCTCCTTTCAGTCTTTTGCACACTAAAAGTCCTTGCTCCAGCATTTTAACTTAGATAAGCACTTATAGTCTGTTAGCCGTTACACAGTGTAATAGTTTAGATTAAGTTTAGGCTTGCATAGTTCCTTCCAGTGTTTTTGACAGAATTTGGTGAACAAACAGTTTATTACCTAATAGACAGTTTACTGTCTATTATAACTGTCTATTTACTGTCTATTATAATAGACAGTTTACTGTCTATTACACGCCCCTCAGTCGTTCCGGCAGCCGAGCAGAGAGTGTCCCATCTGGGGTGCCAAAATGTGGCATGGAATCAAACTCTACAACACACTAAGAGTTATAAAGTAGTATGTTTATTACGACGTCGGGCACACGGGGGATTGCTCCACCACAAACGTGCACACCTGGAGGCAAAAAACCAGCTCCTTTTTTTTTTTTTAAATGTTACATATGCATTAGGATTCTGAAGATAAGGAGGGAATATTATAATTAGTTCCAAGAAATTCCCCTCAGCTATCTGTTTTCACATAGCTCTAGTCTCCAGAAACTCAGGTCAATAGAAGTGCCATCAGCTGAGCTGCTGGTCCACTACCCATTGCTCACCCGTGCACACCCCTGTTGCTGCTGGGACACAACATCCCTTACTTCAGGGCCCAGTTCCCACACAATACCATATTTTCAGCTCTCAGCTTCAAGGAACAACCTCAGAAACAAGAGTCCAGCCACCACTAGTTAATTTAACTTAAGAAGGAGTCAGGCAGAGAGCTGAGCAACAGATTAAGGATGGACGATGAGTTTGCTGCTGCTTTGATAAGAGCAGGAAGGTATAGAATCATTTAGGTTGGAAAAGACCCTTAAGATCATCGAGTCCAACTGTAAATCTAACACTGCCAAGTCCACCACTAAACCATGTCCCCAAGTGCCACATCTACACATCTTTTAAATACCTCCGGGGATGGTGACTCAACCACTGCCCTGGGCAGCCTGTTCCAATGCTTGATAACCCTTTTGGTCAAGAAATTTTTCCTAATATCCACAATCTAAACCTCTCCTGGAGCAACTTGAGGCTGTTTCCTCTCATCCTATCACTTGTTACTTGGGAAAAGAGACTGACACTCACCTCGCTACAACCTCCTTTCAGGTAGCTGTAGAGAGCAATAAGGTCTCCCCTCAGCCTCCTCTTCTCCAGACTAAACAACCCCAGTTCCCTCAGCCGCTCCTCATAAGACTTGTGCTCCAGACCTTTCACCAGCTTCACTGACCTTCTTTGGACACACTCCAGCACCTCAATGTCTTTCCTGTAGTGAGGGGCCCAAAACTGAACACAGTATTCGAGGTGCCGTCTCACCAGTGCCAAGTACAGGGGAACGATCACTTCCCTGTGTCCCTGCTGGCCACGCTATTTCTGACACAAGCCAGGATGCTATTGGCCTTCTTGGCTACCTGGGCACACTGCTGGCTCATATTCAGACAACTGTCGACCAACATCCCCAGGTCCTTTTCACTCTCTGGGCTGTGGGTCACCTTTTAACCCTTGCAGATAGGAGGTTGAAGGGCTCCACCTCCCCACATCCCCCCAATCTCCAGCTGCCTCATGCCTACTTGGATTCACCCAGACTGTCATTTACCACCCAGGACAGATTCACGCACCAGTAATCAAAATGCCAGACAGTATAGATCACCCTGCAGCCCCCAGCCAGGTTTGTTGCCACCTCCAGGCTCTCCCAGAGCTGCACTTGACACGATATAACCATTATCTCAGGTTCTGTGTTGGGTCTGGATGAGATAGAGTTGATTTTCCCCTTAGTAGCCCTCGTAGTGCTGTGCTTTGTATTGGTAGCAGAAAGGCATTGATAACACACCAGCGGTTTGGCTACCACTGAGCAGTGCTCTCACAGCATCAAGGCTGTCTCTCCAACATCCCCCCCACCCACCCCCAAAAGCCAGTAGGCTTGGAGTGGGCAAGATCCTGGGAGGGGACATAGCCAGGACAGCTGACCCAAACTGACCAAAAGGATATTCCATACTATATGATGTCTGCTCAGCAATAAAAGCTAAGAGAAGGGAGGAGGGTACATTCATTATTACA
Organism: Otus sunia; assembly: GCA_010365825.1. Taxonomy (NCBI): domain Eukaryota; kingdom Metazoa; phylum Chordata; class Aves; order Strigiformes; family Strigidae; genus Otus; species Otus sunia. The sequence continues at coordinate 19,591 of ML998467.1, read as the reverse complement.
ACGTTCGTCTTCTGGAGCAACTGCTACACACACCGAAGCCCTACTTCCTGGGAAGTGGCTGGACATTACCTGCTGATGGGAAGTAGAGAATAAATCTTTTGTTTTCCTTTCCTTCTGCATGCAGCCTTTGCTTTTCCAGTATTAAACTACCTTTATCTCGACCCATGAGTTCTTTTCCATCTTATTTTCTGTTCCCCCCTCCTGCTGAGGACAGGAGTAATAGAGCAGCTTGATAGGCACTCTGGTATCCAGCCAAGGTTAACCCACTACAGGTTCATACAGAAGTTTCCCACTCAGGCAAACAGGGGCTGAGCAAAACCACCTCAGTAAGTGCTTTTGGTACACAACAGATAAAATTTTCTTTGTTCAGCCTCATGGAGAGCTGCCTGCAGCCCATAGATCTCAAAGGAGGCTCTGCCCAGAGGAGCAGTGTGTGGAGGGAGTTTGGAGCCACCAGTGGGCTTTGCAGGTGGCCAGCATGGGAGGGGACCCTTCTTTATAGGGTTTCATGCAACTCAAGACATTCACTATTAAAAATAAGCCTTGTAACCCCAAGCCCACTCATGTCATGCTATCTCTGTACAGAAAGCCTCCTCATTCCTTATCTCAGCCCCTGGAGATTTGTGGGATATCACAAATAACAGCTGGACAAGATAAGGCTTCTTCCAACACACTGCTTGCTCCTAACATCTATAAAGCCTCACCGTGATGGACCTGAATGGACTAGTGCCTGGGGATGCTACATCTCATGTGGTTTCAGTCCAACCCTGCTCTTTTCCAGATGTTTTGAGCAAATACTGTGAGGTTTCTTCCCCATTTTCATGCCTTAGACACTCATCTCCAAACCCTACCAACACCCTCACCTCCCATCAGGGAGAGCAGAGACCAAAGATGCTCAATTTTGGCCAAGCAAAACTTAATCCACTCCCAGTCCCTTCTAGCTCCTAGTGTTGAGGGAACTTCTTAATTTCAGTTAGCTGCTTGTGCAGTAAAACTCCCCAAGGAGGAGGCGAGCTGTCAGGATCTGACCCTCCAGGGCTTACCACTGTGGTAATGCAAAACCAGGCACACCAGCAACATGATGTTTATAGCCCAATGATTCATAATACTGCAGAGTTTGCAGGAAATGTAACACCATTCATGATTAAGAAATGCTCTTTTTTTCTGCTAAATATATAAAATAATCACTCATCCCCTGAGCAGCAGATGCAAATTATACATAGTATTAGCCTCATATGCCAACCACTATAATTCTGGTGCAGCATGAAGCCGTTTCCCAAGGCTCTAGAAGTCCCTTAATCTGCCTTTTGACATCAAATGACAAATTTCTTGCCTCAGATCATTAACAGGATGACTAATGAAAGCTGATAAATTAAGATATTAATATTAAAGGCCAGGCTACAAGAAAGAGAAATGTGAATTTAGCAAACCACAACAAGAAACATGGTAATCTGCATGAGATTTACAGCTCCGTTCCTGCCAGGCAAATTAGAGATGTGGTATTTTCTGCCTGGAGGTTGTGGAAACTGCCAGGCTTGACAGACACCTCTCCTGAAGCAGTAGGACCCCCATCACCTTCAGACACTGCCTGAGATTTAAAAAGCTCCTGGTCAAGTTTGCCAGCAAATTCCACGCCAGGGCTGAAAACACAGATAGTCTTGCAAAAATAACTGCATCACCAAACCCTCATGCAAACAGAATACCTTTAGACTATGGTCAGTTTGCTGCCAATTACTTTTTTTTTAAAAAAAAAAAACCACCTCAAACTAGATTCTCATCTTACTCATCCCAGTATAAATGCTAAGCAACTCTTTTAAAAGTTGAGGACTTACTTTGGATTTATGCAGGTATAAACAAGTTCAGACCTTTCCATGTTGCTGTCCAATCCCACATCCAGGCAGCTTCACCATGAACCCACAGCTCATTTCTGACTCCAACTGCTCCTCACTCAGGTTTGGGGCTCACAGGAGAGTCTATTTAAGTCTCAGCTCCCACCAGATGATGATGATCAACCCTGCATGGACCAGACAAACATCCTCCACTGCTCCAAGGAGCACAGACAAATGAGATCATACCCAATGCTGCAGGGCTGCATGAGAACAGGCACCTCCTCTGNAAAAAAAAAAAAAAAAAAAAAAGAGGAGAAAGCTTTGTTTTGTCTGTAGATGCCCAGTTTTCAAGCAGACATATAATGGAAACAGGTTGGTTGGGCAAGTGCTCATGAGCGGTGCCTCCTCATGCACCCACAGCTTCCAAAAAAACCAAGATTCCTTTGTATATATCAGTACCTTGAGCTAGCAGTGTGACTGAAGGAAGAGTCAGATGCCACCAGGAGAATGAGAAAGCCCAGAGACACAACACGAAGCACCACTGGGGAGGGCACATTTGCTATGGGGATGTTTCCCAATCCCATCCCCCACTAGAGGAGCCCAATGTGGGAAGCAGCTGCAGCACAATGGATGCCTAAGGGACTATGTTTCTGAATGTCTTTTAGAGACCCTCCCAAGCCTGGAGAAAAAGACAAGAGCAAGTTTTCAGAGCAGCTCCTAACTTAGCCACAGTGTTGGGTGCCTGGACATGTAGCCTGATGGGCTGTCCAGTTCCACCAGAGTCCTGCTCAAGGTCACTTCAAAGAAGTCCCAGAAGGTACCCATGGCCCGGCTTTCTCCTCATTTAGGAAAATGGCTGCTCCTTGCACCATTTTGGGGGAAGGAGATGGAGGAGCAACACATGGTAACAGCTCCACAGCATCACTTGAGCCTCCCAGGGAAAAACAGCAATGGCTGGTGGCTCTGTATAAGCTGACAGTCAGCCACACCTTGGGGTGTCACCTCCAGGCAAGGCAGCTGCTGCAAGCAGCCAGGAGCACAAGGATGCGGTGTGAGAAACAGAGACATCCAGGTCCTTCTCCAAACAACCAAAATCCTCATCCAAACATCTCCCCACAGACATGTCCTCACTTTAGAGGGTCCCAGCCCATGGGTACCAAGCTGCCCCTTATTGCCTCTCCCCATAACCTGCATCTTCACTGCTTCCAGCACTTGCTTTGCTCCTGACCCCTCTGGGCTTAGTCACTCAAACCAAAGCGATAATGTTTATTAAAGAGCTACAAGCCATACACATGCAACTGTCCTGCAGGCACATTTTACAGCCTTTAAAGGGAAGGAGAGAAAACAACAGCAGTTAAGGACACTTACCAAGAGGGATCCATGACAGCATGTGCCAACCAGCCCAACCCAGCTGGGGCTGGGAAATGTAAAGTACCAGCAGACAGGAAAATGGGTGAGAAAAGGTCCTGGGAGACTGCAAAACTGAGCAGAGGAGGAGCAGAAAGGGTTAAGCAAAGGTGGTGGGGAGGCATGGAGCAGACATGGGTTTGCTTTCCCTTTGTCCTGGCCAAGCTCTACCCAGAGCTCTACCCACGGAGCTCTACCCACCAGAGCTCTCCTGTACAGAAGTCCAGTCCCTGCCACCACCAGGATCTGTTGCTCTGGCTGAAAAGTGATTGGGCTTTTTTTTTTAGAGGGAGAATTTAGCCATTCCCAAAAGACCATATTTTCTCCCTAAAAAGGTTTAGGAGTGAGACAAGACCATGCAAGGATTTAATCAGAAGATCTCCCATGGGGCCCTGTGCAGAGCCACTCAGGAAACCGCAACCCCCTCTGCCAACTCCGACTGCAGACCAACCCACTCCATCTCCCCAAATTGAACCCAAAAAGGGAAAAACCTCTCATTTTCCCCACCGGGTCTTAGCTCCACTCTCACTGCCCACCTGTAGGTCCCTGCTCTGGCCCCACTTGCAGCCCCACATCGCCTTTCTTCCCAAACCAGTGCATTGACTGAAACACCTCCCAAGTGTTGTAGCTGACTTGTGAGTTTTGAGCACCAAGTTTCCCATAAGCAGCAATTTGAAGCTCTACTTTATATACTACCCTTTAATCAAAAAGCCTTGTGCTATTGCCTGACTCCAGGAGCTGCAGGTTTATGTAGAAACACCCAAACACCGTGAGATGCCCAAGAGTCACGACATTTGGTGGTGCCATCACCTCTCCCAATTGCCAAACCAACTTGGTCTTGGGAGGTTACGGATACCGAAGATGATCTATATGTAGGAGAAGACCTTTTGCAAAGTCTTCCCTTGAATTTCTGGCACATTTATTTAATACTTCCCAAAACAAATGCTCCCAGGTTAAGGGTGGGAAAGACTTTTCTCTGCTGACATACTGTAGCATGTGTCCCCTTTTGAACACTTCTAGAGATAAGGACCTTCCAGTTTTGACACGAGGCAGCCCCAGCACACAGTTTGGGTTTAAAGCAGCATGTAAACAGGCTGGAGGGGATGCCCATGCCCTCACTACCCAGCATTGTGCCCTGCAGAGGCCCCGAAAGAGCCATCCTCCCCTCTCCTTCCAGCCCTGCACCTTCAGAGGTTGCGACCATCCTCTGTCTGGTTGGTGGAGAGGGATGAGCCGGTCTTGGATGTCACATGTGCTCCCTGTGGCACTTGGGGGGTTTCTCCTACAGATTTGGGAGGATGGGGCTCCTGTGCCTGTCCCAGCAGTGCTCCATCATCCCCTTTCAGCTAACAAGGTGCTCCCCAAATTACGAGCAGGGTTTAAAACAACAGAAAAAGGAAGCTCAGACTTACTCTAGGACAATCCTTCCAGGAGGTTCACGGAGGAGGACTCAGTGCAAGACCAGTGACTCGGCAAGGACCGAGGCCAGAGGCAGTTATGGCAGCATCCTGGCGCCTACAGATCTCACCCCCCGGGTTGGCACCCCACACTCTGGGACGCACCAAGCGACGCTGGACTGTGTCCCTACTGTGTCCCCACCACCTCATCCCTCCCAGCCAGAACAGCTCCTGGGTTTTGTGGCAAACACCCCCCAAACCCCTCCCCAGCTTCGCAGCTGCATTTGCTTTCTTGTTCAGGCACCAACTCACCGGTTCTTAAATAACACACTTCCACGAGGCCAGATCCACACATGGCAAGGTAAATCCAGATCAGCTTTCATTAGACTTTGTTGATAATTCCCAATATGAGCAAAATGTGACCACTACTTGTTTATCTTTTTCTTAAAAACAATGGAAATTGTGACACTACCCCAAACCCCATGTGAGAGACAGATCAGTCCAGCTCCCATTTCACATCATTAAATGAACGCAGATGTGTATAAGACCTTTACACAACTCCTATATAAATGAATCTCAGGGCCCATTTTGTTCATGTTTGGGATTATCTGTCTCCCTGTTATTGAAAGAAGTTATTTAAAGCAGTCCAGGAATACAGGTTGGTGCTGGAGAGATGTATAGGCTTTACAGAAATCACTGCATGTGCCTCCACACGCACAGCAGCACCACCAGCATGTGACTTGTCTTGGATTTCTTCACTCCGTAATGCTAAAATAAAAAAAGATTATTTTCTTTTGTACCAGGTAGCTTTTCAAGACTCAGAGTGTCAAAGGAATTAAGTCATTAAATTGTGGATGCATTTGATGGATGATGAGCTTATGAAAGCCTCATGGTTACTGACTAATAAGGCTGGAAGGTGGAGGGGCAGGGTAATGTTTCCTCTTGTAAGAATGTGTTTCTAACAAGACAGGTTAAAATATGATGCAGATGATAAATTGCTTAGTACCAGTTGCCATTAACCCAGCAGCTTTCTGTATTATTATTAGATTACCAAGGTATCCTCAGAGTATATTGACCAAACAGTTTTGCTCTATATTAGCACTAATTTACAGAAGAAGATCTGGTGGGTTATTACACTCACTTCAGTGAATCAGCCGCTCCAAACAAAGGGCAGCTGCCAGCAGATGTCTGTAGCACGAGGTATATTTTGGAGGGGACTGGGTTTATCCATGTCAGGGTTTTAGGGTGGGGTAGGGGTATTCATTTTTTTCCACACCATAACCCAAATCTCATTGTGTCACATGGGGTGGGGGGTTGAATTTAAAAACAAAAATAAAGAGAAAAAAAAATTACATTGGAAAATGATTAGCCCCAACAGGCATGCATGTCTCCTTTCATGCAAGCAGAAGCACAGCCTCCTTCCTCCGGATGCATACAGGGACATGTCACGCCCAGAGCTCAGAGCTGGCCCGGGGCAAGGATGGAGCGAGAACAAAGGGCCACAGCGTACACTACATCCAGGGGGGAGCAGGGGGGCAACCTACTTGTGCTCATGGGGTGGGGTGGGTGGGGGGACGACACAACAGAAGGGCCAAACAGTCATTGAGATACACGGAAAAGGAAATATGGGGAAGGAAATAATAAAAAAAGTGTTTAAAAAAACCCCCAACAAACCAACCAAACTCAGAATAAAGCTAGGAGGGAGGTAGAAAGTTACAGCCTTGCAAAATGATGCATCACTTTGAGGAATGCTGGGGTAAGGCAAGGCAGGTTGCTGGAGGCACTTGCTTTTGTTTTGTTTGCTAGTGGCTCCTCTTGAAATTTTAGCAGTGGGAACCACCGACCTGGTGAATTTGTCTTCTTCTCATTAAAGACAAATAATCAACTCTTATCTTCCCCCCTTTTGTGGAAAAGCAATTAAGAGAAGATGCTCCCCCCCAATCCCAGCCCCGTCTACTGCTTTCAGGAGCCCTGACTTCCTTCAGTTTCTGGTGGCATCCAAGCCAAAATTGGAAGGTTTTACAGGACCATTTTGTGTACCTGGGAAAGGAGGTCTGGCAAGGAACAAGAAGAGGTGACCAGCATTATTATTGCTTTGCAGAAAAGTTGCTTGCTGACCACAATTTGGTTGTCCATCCCTCCCTGTTTCCATTGTTTTAAGGTTCCCAGTGACTTTCTCTCAATCCCATAGTTTGCTCTTTTGACCAAATCGAGTTATTCAGAAGATAGTGGGCCTGGAGGCTTGAAGCAGGAAAATGTAGTTACAACATTAGCAGCTGGAACGGTTTTACAAACCCTGCCTTGAAGGGGTCTGGTGAAGATATTTATAGCATGCCAATCACCACAGGACAGGAGGGGACAAGAGGTGACTCACAACTTCTCACCTAGCAGATGATGGGCAGGGCACTCGCATATATGTAAAATGTTTAAATAGATTGGTGGCTAATAGATTAAAGGGATTTTTTGTTTTTTCCAGGTTCATTTAAAAAAATAATTCCACCCATCCATCTGGAGGTTGTCCCTCTCATTCTGCTATCAGTCTGGTAAGGAATGCATAATGTTGTAACTAGAATTAAATAAGCAGCAGACCCTTCATCAAACATTTTTTTTTTATTAATAATGACAGCTTGTATTTATACATCTTTTTTGGCTATTCTGCAGTAAAACAGAATTCTGTATCAGCACAACAGTAATAGGGACTGTGCATCTAGGAAGTATGTACACTCAAACTAATGCTGAGGGTAGATATGGGATAGGAGAAAAAGAATGTATTAAAAAGCTCCCTTATCTGCACTATAGGGAAAAAAATCCACTCAAACCTCACGATGGGGGAAAGCAAGGGGAAAAATCTAAACAGCAGGATACAACAATAAATGGAAGAACAGCAATAGAAAAAGCACACTAGGTTAATAATAGGAAAACTAGTTTCTTTATTGAGAGATTGTATATTAGTATTAGTGGAATCATGTGCAACAATGTCATCATGCACACAATACAAAAAGGCAAGGCCCACCATGCTATGGAAGGGCAACAGAACAAAAGCAGCGTACACTGAGCAGATGTATAGGCTACAGCACATTACATTTCAGCAGGGTATGTCTCTACAGAGAGATTTACATCAGAAACTAGGTAATGTAAAAAAATACAGACCATGCTTTAGTTTTAGTACAAGAAAAAGGTGAAGATACACAACCAAAGGATATTCGATACAGAAAGTTACCCACAAAAATAAGAACAGGAAGTAATTTAGCACAGCAGAAAAAAAATGTTATCCCTGTTTAATGGAAAACCATTTTGCCAGTCGTCTCTTTTCGAAAGCAAATTGGGGGGGGGAGGGAAGGGGTGGTGTTCACCACGTCGGAGGCGCGCTAATGGGATGGGACACTTGAGGCTGGTGGGGCCGGGCGGGATGAAGCGAGGGGCTGGCCAGGCGCCCAAGGGGGACATCTGCCAGCTGTGGCGTCACTGCCGCCAGGGACAGGGATGCTGCACCCCTTTGCGGGCGACTCTCGTCAGCACCGGCCAGCAGCTTTTGCGGGGTGTGTTAGCCCCCGTTTAATCACAGATCTTGCTCTCCAACTCTTTTCCAATTTTACTTTTGGAATTGAGGCCAATTGCATTTCCTTGCCAGATTTCCCCTCCCGATTTAATTTCTTGGGGATTTTCAGCTGCAGTTTAGGGGCATTTCCTCACCCCCACCCCCAAGTCCCCCAGGAGACTCTGCGCCCAACGACCACAGCAAAAGGAATCCACTTAACAGGAACTTACAGTGCAATGTACTCAGCTAAACAGGATGAAGGTACAAAAATGGCTGTTATCGTCTACAGCTACAGCTACGCTGAAATGACCTGGTGGCTACGCTACACGGCGAGACGGGGAGGGGGGAGAGTAGGTGGGTGGTGGGTTGAATTAAAAAAATAAAATAAATTTTTAAAAATAAAAAAACAAACAAAAAAAGGAAAATGGATCTACCAAAGCACAAACTGAAGGTGCAGGCAAAAGCAGGTCAAGCGGCAAGCGCCGGGACGGCCCCGGGGGACAAGGAGGAGGGGAACGGACACCCCCACAACGGGCACTGCAGGGGGGCTGAGGAGCAATGCGGGCTCGCCCCAACTGCGGGGGGGGGACGGACGACAGCAGCACACCTCCTTCTGACGGGGAACCCAGACCCCAGGCCAAGCCCGCCAGGCGGGCATAGCGGCACGCAGCCCTACGCGCCCGGCCGCGGTCCCTGCTCGCCCACAACACCCACTCTCCCGCCCCAGGACGCGAACCCGCAGCCCCCGCGCACAGCGCGGTACCTCTGTTGCGCACGGAGCCGAAGACGGGCAGCACCAGGTAACCGACGTGCACCAGGACCATGCTGCGGCCTCTATGGCGTGGCGTGGCGTGGCGTGTCCGTGCCCGTGTATCAGTCTCGGTCCAGGTCCGGGTGCCGGTCCGGTTCCCGGTCCTGTCCCGGTCCCGGTCCCGGTCCCGGTCCCGGTCAGGTCCGGTCCGGTCCGGTCCGGTCCCGCCGGCCACTCCAACGCAGCGACAAGCAAGAGCCGCCCACACAACCGGCACACAAAGGAGCCCGCCGCCAATAGCAGCGCGTCAACGGCCGGCCACCACGGCCCCACCGCCGCCAGGCCACGCCCCTCCGACCGAAGCACTGGCCAATAGGAGGTGACAGAAGGGCGTAGGGCGGGGCTCGGGCAAGGTGGTGGGCTCGCGTCCGCACGTGCGGCGGCTCTCAGGCGCGCACGCATGCATGCAGCCTGCATGGCTGCACGCGCGTGGCCGTGCATGCATGTACGCACGTGTGCACACGCGCGCACACAGCGTGCACGTAGGCACACAGGCGTACGCAGATGTGCACGTGCACACACAGGTGCACGTGTGCGTGAATGCATGCATGCGTAGGCACACACGTGCACAGATGCATGCATGTGCACTGCACCCATAGACACAGTCACACATATGTATGCATACAGATGCATATGCATGCACAGGCATGTGTGCACATACATGGGCACTAGCACATGTGCACAAACACATGCACGTGCATGCACACACACAGGCACAGATACAAGCACAACCCCATATACACACAGTCCTGAGATGAGGAGCTAGGAAATTAGAATAGGCTATAGAAATTAAGCACTCAAGAAATGAAGGTATAACTTAGTTTAGAGATAAAGATGGAAGACTTAGAGATCAACTGTTATATGACAACATGACATTTGTCTGGACACCAAACAAAACGTCTGCCAATTCGAGATTCACCCTAATGAAACTCCAGACACTATTATAATTTACATGGGTATAGGATGTGTTTGTTAAGAACCCGGTGTGACTTTGTACAAGTAAATGACCTTATAATAGATACAAGTAATCATTCGAACATCTGTACCTGCAATTTCGTTAGTCTTACAGGGTGTGATATCAATTATACCGCTCCTGTCACAACTTATCAGTTGTTACGATCTAATTATAAGTTAATTCAAGATTGGCAGCCCACCCTATTGGAATGGATCTGACCCTAGTAAGAAAACTTATGCGTCATGAAAATTTAACAAGATTGATGAAACGGGTCCAAGAAAGTGGACAAAAGACTTTAATTACTGTCCAGCATGATACAGAGAGAATACACCAAATCATGAAACGAGTGAAATCAGATGGAGAACACTATTGGTGGGATGTATTTACAGGCTGTTCCCCATCAGCTACCAAAATCTTAAATAAACTGACTCACCCAATATTGATATTGCTAATAATCACAATAATATTAACTATAGTAAATTTTATCTTTTGGTGTATAATTGAAGGACCTAACAAAACAGATATGGTCCCTGCAAACAGTAATAAAATACAATGAAACCCTTTTAACTGCAAAAGAATTTGCTTAGGGAAAAGAAAAGGGGGAAACTGATACAGAGAAACGATTACTTGTTTTGAGACTTATTTACTTATTTACTTATAGCAAACTGCTTAGCAACTTATTTCCTAACTTATTGCAACTTATAGTATTACTTATAGTATTTTTGAATATTGCTAAGAATCCTGCTTGCCCAGACTGTTCTGTAGAATTTTACCAAGGACTACTGTGTTCATCAAAATACCATGTTTTTGTCCTTGGGAAACATGTGCTCTAACTAGTTGGGTCTTGGTAATGAGTGAAGATAGCCATATACGGATGGTAGAAGTTCCACTGGTTCTCTTAGATAAGACAGAATGAATAAACCGGCTGAAAAACACTCTTGTTATTCAATAAATTGGCCAAGAGAATCTGCGCATGCTCCGAGGAAAAGTACAAGGTGAGAAAGACTACGAGCCTTCCTCCCAAAGCCCCCCGAAGACGCCCCCCAGGAGGCAATGCGCAGGGGCAAAGAGAACATAAACTGCTGACACCAGCCTCTAGAACTAACCCAGCCTTACTCATGCATATGTATGTTTGTGTTATGTAATCCAATGAATATGTATATCCACACTCGATAAGTTTTTGGTAAAATGTGCTTTTGGGGTGCAAGCTTTGTGGAGAAATCCCCTTGCACCCCGGCGCCGGAGTAAACATACCTGCTGTATAACTCTATTCGAGTTGTAGAGTCTGTTTCCACAAGTCAGGCCCTTGCACAAACCAGCCTGTCACCAGCAGATGATCCACTGCAGGTCTCCCTAAGCATAAGGCATTCAATCTTCTAAAGAAAACATGGCTAGTAGAGTTAATTAGGCCTTTGTATCTTCACATTTCCCACCATGGATTTAGCCCATGACTTTACCTGTGTCTTCAGTGCCCCTAACAAGGGTGTCCCTCTGGATTTTTCCATCATCTTCATCTAAAGCAATCCAGTGTCCAACTGGGAATTGGTACACACATCTATTGCCAATGTCTTCAGTGATCACCTAACCGTAAAGAAACAGCAGTTTGCAAAATAATGTGGAAAAAGCAAAGGTGTTACACAAGGGGATGACAGAAGAGCAGAAGCTTAATGTACACACTCTCACCTGATATTTAATATATTCAATACTCAAGCAGATCCCTCTTCATTCCCTAATTAGTACTGATAGAATTTCAAACAATCAGTAAGTAAAAAACTAGGCTTTTTTTCTTTTTTGTTTTTTATCCAGTGAAATCAATCTGCATCTCTCGCAGTGTATGAGACCAGATGTCTCTGCTAGCAAGACCACCTGGCTGGCCTGTCTTCCTTCTCTCCAGAGCCCATTTGCTGGCTACTTTTCTCCATCAGCTGAATGGCAGCTCTTTGTTCTGATTTGGGAACAGGCTGTTTTCTTTCTCTCAGTTTTAGAGCCTTTTTACAGAATAATACTAAGGAATTTCAGGACAAATCAAGACCATCAGATCAGCTTATGTGACCCTGTAATATCATGTTATCCCACTCAGTTACTACAGGACGGAACCATTGCAAAGACAGCCATGAAACCCTGTGGTAGGAATAGTTTCTAATTTGGAAGGATTTGGCTCTTGGACCTATCTAGATACATATTTTACTGAATCAGGCCAGGGAACAATCTTCCCCTTTAATACTAGATTAAGCCAATGTTACCCACTTGGAATTTCTTGAACATCCTGCTGAAGCATTTCTTATCAATATCTTTTTTTGGGTTCCTGAGGCTTGCCATAGAGTTACTGCAGTATTTTAAACCAGCAGTGAAGAGTAATGAAGGTTTTCAGCCAGAAAAGAAGAAATCAAAATCTCTTCTCACCTGCATTGCTTACGTATCAGAGGAAAAACACCCCACCACTATTAGGGATAGAAAGTCCTTGCCACTTTTCTCTGCCTTCTCAGAAAACAGGGAGAATCTAAAATCTGTCCTTTCTGATAGATTTGTGAAACCATTCTTTGGAAATCAGAGCTTGCTCTCCTGTCACTTATCCCACACTGTGCTATTCCCTGTAGCATTACCGATTCTCATTGTACCTCCATAGACACAGACAGCAGTGTCTGCCAGGGCTGGGACTGTCAGAATGAGAGCAGTGCTGTGCTGGAGCATTAGAGACTAAAATATATGAGTTTGAGGAGAAATATCAACACTCAGATTCCCCTCTACGAGTCGATCCTCTTTGGGTTCCTGTTAATATGTTTATTCATATATTTAGGGGTGGAAAACCAACTCTGAGTATAAGCCACGCTGAAAACACAAGAAACATGAGAAGAACTTCTAATGATGCTTAGCGAGTTCATCCAGGGGTGACAATGCTAGAATCCCCAAGTATTGGAGCAAATTACAGAAAAACATCTACCAGAGGTAGATGATAACTGGGCTGTTCTAGTTCATACCTCCAAGCTTCCAGTTGAACTTGCAAGGCAAAAGTTGCCTTTTACTTAATCACAGACATCTTGGCGGTTCCTGTGTCAGAACGTAGGATTAGTGAGTTGTCTGCAACTAGTCACTACTTCAGGCTTTGGGACTTAAGAAACCTAACCAACATCAAAAATCACATCATTCAGACTTAATCTGCAATGTGAGAAAGAGGTTCTTTTTCTGTGGGTTTCCCCCTGTCACGTCCCGCTCAGATGAGGGAGGCAAGTGACTCAGATTCGTAAATCCCCAACGGAGTGGACAACGGTGAGACAAGTCTCAAAGTCCAAAAATTTATTAACGTCCCACAATGTACAAATTGGATACACGATAATTGGCTAAGTATATGTCCTGGTTTTGGCTAAGATACAGTTAAATTTCTGTGGGCTGAGAGGGAGCACAGCTGAAGGGCTGGGTCCTGATCAATCATTGGAGCATTCCATATCATGTGACGTAAAAGCTCAGCATATAGGTGGGCGCTGCTCTCTCACTCATGTTGTTTCTTTTGTTTTCGGTTTCCGGATCAGCTGGGCTGGTTTCTCTGGTGCAGTCAAGATCGCTGCTGGGGATGGGCTCTGTAGCTGAGACGAAGAGCTAGGAAATTAAAATAGGATATAGAAATCAGGCACTCAAGAAATGAAGGTATAACTTAGTTTAGAGATAAAGATGGAAGACTTAGAGATCAGGCTAGGGGCTAGAGGCCCATTAGTTAAAAGATAACTAAGATTGAATAGGGGTAATAGTTCAGAGTCGATGGGCCAGAGAGCAGAACAATATGGAAGCCTTGATTAATGGAAGCTGTGAGGGAACGCTTCCTGATGGAATAGGAAGACAGCCCTAAAAACTGGTCAGAACCAACCCTATGGTCCGGCCTGAGTCCAGGAGGCTACAGAGACTGCGCAAGGAATGGAGGTAAAAAGTTCAACAGTGAGGAAGAGGAGCTACTTCATCTCTGCGACCCCAGCCCACGACCACCGGGATACACTGCGCAGACGCGACTAGGAGGAGACCGGGGCGGAACATATGAAAAAGACTTTCAGGCTCATTATAATACAAAGCGGGGATAGGTCATGCATATGTATAGGCGTATTATGTGATGCTTTGTAGCATAAAGCCAAGACAAGGTGCCACGAGAGGGGAGCGCGTTTGTGGTGGAGCGATCCCCCGTGCGTCTCAGTGCTGAATAAACATACCTATTTATAACATTATAGGTTGTGGAGTTGTGTTTCCGCAAGTCATTTTGGCACCCCAGATGGGACGTGCTTTGCTCGGCTGCAGGATAGACTGAGGAGCGGACATCCTAGGCGCGCCCTGAGTCCTTTCTCAGAGGAACTCCACTCCCAGCCACTCATAGCGGGGGCAAACAACAACCATCTACAGCTGCGGACAAACGGTATGTTTAACGAGGGAAGCCAATAAATCGTACGCTTGGCTGGGGCTGCTGATAAATCGCGCAGAGACGTTTGGCGTACAGCATAGTCCCCGTATGGGAGGAGGGTACCCTGTATGTTGGTAAAGGGGATTCGCTGACCGATAGAGCGGCCGCTAGGGATCTTGGGAGTAGATCGAGTGAATCCGAGGTCACCGCTGCATCCCAGTTTTGGGAGCCAGGATGGACCTGCTAATGACTGTGTAAGAAGCAAGAGAAGGGTAAGCGGAACCTCTTGAGTGGTTTTGGTAAAACATTAACAGCTGTTGGAAGGATATCAACTGGAATGTAGTAATTGTGTATTTAATTTGTGAAATGCCTAGGAATTTTATGCATGTTTAGGAAACTGTATTACCACCTAAAAACATTTGTATGGTGTGCCCAGTACCGAGATATAACATCAGCAAATTGTGGATCCAAGAGTAAACAACTCAGATCAGTTATAAACAACATTATATTAAGCTAGCTTTTAGATGAGTGAATGAGTATCTGTGTGTGTGTGTATGAGACGCAGCACAGCTGTGAAGCGAGTGTGGAGTTCTGATCTGCGGTTCTGTGTTCTCCGCGAGGAGACGAACGAAGTGAATGAAGTGTATGTCAGATTGTAAAAAGTGTTATTTGAGCCTGTGATTAATTTTTGGTGCCCCCATATACAAGCCTGAGGTTTTTCTTGTAATCCGATCTTTGTGTTGAATGCCTCTGAAGCATGCAGGAATGAACGAATGAGTAGGAGGACAAGGAATAGTGAGTCTCTCCTCCGGTGGTTTGGGCTGGAACCCAGTGATTATTTGAATGATGAGAGTCAGTGGATAAGAAGGGAAAACGGTCTATATCGATTGGAGGGATTATATGTAACCCCTCTAGCGAGACCTGTAGCATTAGATTGGGAACCCTCTGAAATCGCTCTTCCCCCGATTGAAGACAGAATTCCTTGTTTTGTTTGTGGATTAATACCTTATAACTTTTATAATAGAGGGGGTTACCATCAAGCCTGGGTATTGCTGGAGTGTAAGCTCTGTAAACAAAGGTGGTATTGTGCATCTGATAGGCGAAGGCCTGAATGCCCTAAATGCTTACCCGAAACGGCACTTCCGAATCTTTATAATTGGGAAAGGGCTAGACAGGAATCAACAATAATAAAATTTGTATGTGGTAAGAGTAGCTTAATTCCAGAGCTTTGGGACATATGGGAAAAGAACTGGGACAGAGTTAAGATACAGTGTAAGAAACGCTTTAAATGGAAATTAAAAAGAAAATAATTTTTAAAATGGGAAACACACAAGGGGGAGTTATAAAGAGCAGCCCTCTGGGATCCATATTGGCCCACTGGAAAGATATTGCTGGGACAGGAAACACAGAAAGCAAAAGAAATCTTGTTAAATATTGTAATCAATGGTGGCCACTATATAAATTAGAGAATGAAGTCAAGTGGCCGTTGAATGGGACTCTCAATTATAACACCCTTTCACAACTAATGTTGTTTTTGAGGAGAGAAGGGAAGTGGGATGAGGTATCATATGCAGACATGTTTTTCACTCTCCGAAATCATCCAGAGTGGCAAGGGGACTGCGGAATCGTACCTCCACAGGACCCTTTGGTACTCGCCCTTGAACAAGATAATAAAAAGGAATTTAAAGGCAAACTGAAACCGTGGTGTTCAGCGTGCAGTATTGGGCAAAGATGCACTAGAGCAGATAAGATTCATCAGGCACCAGAGCAGGATCTAACCGATTTGTTTAAGCCTCCCCCTCGACCACAGGATCAGGATGAAGACTCAGATGGACCCTCCGCTCCCCCGGCTAGTCCAATATCCTCCCACACCAGGAAAAAGTCTGCTCCAATGGTCTTGCAGGCACCTCTCCGAGAGGCAGTAGGACCTAACAGAGGGACAATGTTAATTAAGGTACCTTTCTCTACTACCGATTTAGAGGCATGAAAAAAGGTTGCCAGGGATTACCGTAACGAACCAGCAAGAGTAACCAGATACTTTCAGTTTATTGTAAAACAACATAATCCCAATTGGAATGATATACAGCTATTGTTAGATCATTTGACTGAGACAGAAAAGCAACTAGTTTTAAAAACTGCAGGGAATTTGGCTGAGGATTATTATAAAACTACGGGAGGAGACGTCAAAGAATACCTCCCCCTCCAAGATCCAAAATGGGAGGCAAACAGGTCTGCACATACAGAAAGATTGCAGGCATACCAGGAGTGGATTGTAAAAGGAATGGAGAGGGCTATTCCCCAAACAATAAATTGGTCAATATTGTATGAAATTAAACAAGGTCCTTCTGAGTCACCATCAGAATTCCTGGATCGACTGAGGGACGTAATGCATCGCAACACACCATTGGATCCGGGGTCAGAGGTAGGACTACAGCAATTAGTTTCTCTGGTTTTAGGACAATCTACAGGGGACATTAGACGCAAGCTTCAGAAGCTGCGTTCCACAGAAAGTAGAAACCTGGAAGTATTACTGGATGAAGCGTGGAGAGTTTTCAGAAATACAGATGAAGATTATAAGCGAGGACAGAGAAGGGTACTGGCAGTTGTTAGGGAAGAAGAAGAAAGGAAACCTAGGCGAGGACTGCCTCAATTAAGAAAA
>ML998465.1:9554-26189 GCA_010365825.1 Otus sunia | reverse complement strand
CCACCAGGGAGACCCTTTGAGCTCTCCTGGATCTCAGAGGGCCTGTGACCAGCACCTCCCCTGAGCTGGGACGCCTCTCAGGTACCAAACCCTTAAGGTGTCATCTGCTCCAGACGGAAGGCCAGGGCGAAGTCCTCCCGCTCGAGTCTCAATTATTGCCCGTTGTGGAATGCCAAGGCATTGGGAGTATTTGCTTTAAACTCGAAAGGGAAATTTTCTTGAGCTGGCTTCTCTTTCACCCATCCTTTCTCTGTTTATTGGGGGGTGTGTGTGTGTGTGTGTATATGTACCCTTGTTTCTCTGTGTGTGTGTGTGTGTGTCCATTCTGTGTTCATTCTACTGAATCCAAACACCTTTGTTTCTGTGTATGTGTATGTCCGTTTTGTGTATGTGCATGTATATATAAAGTTACCGTTAAGTAAGTTAGTGTGAATCTTGTCATTTTAGAATCTGAATAAATTGCTTTTCTTTCTTTCGGTATTTGTGAATTATTTTTTAATAATAAATTGCTGTTAGTTATAAATAAACCTAGATTTCTTACTAAATCATTACTGTGTAAAAACTTTCATCCACAACAGTCAGGTGCTGAGATAGGAACAGCCCCTTAGACAAAGGCTCAGCGCCACGTTTCCATAATAAGCACTATAACATACAGGAGCCCTGATGGGAGACCAGGCAGCAAATGTACCCAGCCCACATGTGGTGGCATGGACTCTGTTAACAGGAGAGAAGAAGTCACAAGGCTGCCTCCCATTGCCTAGCGAAGGTGCACCTTTATATCCTCAACAGAAGCACCAAATATGCAGGAGATGGGGGCAGCAGGATAACTCCGTTAGCACAAAAACCTGCTGAAACACAGTGCATCTGCACTTAAGGAGGAATATGGACTCCACTCCAAAGCAGCCACATCCTAGAAGCCCCTTTCCATGATAAAATAGGGACGGATCAGAAGTATATGGTTTTTCATGGACAGCTCCAGAAAAATAGTGCAGACTGGTAAAAGACTCTACAGGCAATCTTGTACCTTCATATAATGAAGGTGACATGTGGGAAGCAGGATCTTATAAACTGTAGAGTTTGGGACTGGGAAAAGTGAATTCCCTTGTGTTTTACAGGTATTCAATCATAATGGCAACAATCTCCCAGACTAGTGACTGTGAAAAGACGTGAAAGAGGGATAGCTGCTACCTATACAGCTATATGGGAACCGAACAAAGTAGGACCTTGAGCCAAGCCCCATAAGCCTGTGAAACCAATGGTAAGTGCACCCTTCTTGCACTCCTCTGTCATTAAATCTGTAGCAGGTACCAAAATACCCACTATGAACCATACCTACTAGAAGGGGGTAGCTTGGATATATGTGTCCATTGGATGCACTACTTCGCTCTGTTGCAGGAGAGGCTGGTCTGCCTACACCATACGAATACTGCCCTACTGAGCAAGGTCCAGGTCAAGGCAATGGGTGGGCTACATTCGTTAAAAGCAAGAAGAGGTAGATACCTTGCTAGACTCAGTCAAGCAAGATGATCCACATGGAGCTGACACATCCCCCATTGCTGAAGTACAACCTCGGCCCTGGCACAGATACAGATGGAGAGGAGTTCGGCAGGAGGCACTTGTTCTTGTTGCAGGTGGTTTCTAGGTTTCTTATGCAGAAGCTAGGTTTCTTAGCTTATAACCCAATAGGGGAAGGATATGGCCCTGAGGAGATGGCTCTAGCTGTGTCATTCCCCACTCTCACTTTCAAATTACCCCCTCATACTACTGTGACTACCCCAGCCCACACCTCTGTCACATATTTCTGGCCCAGTACTTGTTGCAACAGTATGACACAATGAGACATTGGCTGTGGAGAGTGAAATACAACCATCAGGGAAGTATACTAGGGTTTAATGAAATCCATGCAAGGGTCAGCCATTAGGAAAGAGCTGGAAGATTGTTACAGAGAAACCCAACCTATACATGGAGACTCCTGTCTGCAACATTCAGCCTCATATTTATCCCAAATCTGGTATGCTGCTTTTGCAGTGAGGGAAGTAAGTCTCCCCCCACCTAAGAAGGGAGAAACAAAACTGTGGATTACCTGAAGAGATAACAAACCAACTAGGCACACTGTTTTTAAACTGCTTACAATTCAGGTGCAAAAATCTCACCTACCCCTGAAACAGTGCTATATGCAGGAGTCTACTTTGGTTAAATATTAATCAGTTATAGGGTCCAAGCAGTGTCCTGCCCAAGCCAATCCAAGTATGCCCTAGAGGGTAGATAAAGAGGGGGAAAGGCCTCTGTTGTGGACTGTGTCTCTACTCAGAGCCCATGTTGACATATATCCTGGTTCATGCATGATGAGTCCCCCAACTGCACCAAGGGAGCTAATGTTGCTGAGAGCCTTCTGCACTGTGAGGGGCCTATGATACTTAAGGTGGAGGAAACACACTGTAGACAAGCCCTATGCAACGCTGCTAATGCAGGCATGGGGTGTCAACATGGCAGAAGGTGGAAGCAGTAGGGGAAAAAGTAGATCAATAGTAAGAAAAAAAGTAGATCAGTACCCAATGGGGTATCCAACTAGAGGAGCCCTATCTACACACATGGATTTGCTGCAACCAGAAGGTGGGATAATTGGCAGCATGTCTGATCCCACTAATCTCACTGGGGCTCTAACACAAACCATGCAAGAAGTGCTCCAAGCTGTAACCTGGGATGAAGCATGCATGGCTGATACATCTAACAGAGCCAAGGATCCCTACTCAGCTCATCCCCTGTTGCAACATCAGGCCACTTGGGATATTTGCTGGGAGGGATGTCAGCATTACGAGTAAGATGAATGCCAGTTTTCTGTCTCCAGGGTGGACATCTCCTTCAGACCAGGAGACTGGAAAATATCCCAAACAAATATCCAAATCTGTCCAGAGGACTCCTGTAGTGACCCTCAGTATTTGGAGATTACATCACTTGAGGAGACACAAGGCACATGGGTGATATTAGGGAACTGGTGGGTGAGCACAGAGCCCCCCTCAAGGAAATGTGCTGAACCTATCGACCCTGGTCAGTGTCTGCTCACCTACAACCACACGTGCTGTTATGGGACTATGTGTGTACATGACGTTAATCACAATGGCACCTGCATTACTGGGCTACCCAGTGAGTCCTCTCAAGTTGCTGTAAGAAACAACACTCTCTACCTGTGGAGCACTTGTTTGGTCTCTGTGCTGCAGTAAGCACTGCTGGGGGTGAATAGGGTGCTGAGCTGAGCTGTGTGGCTAGGGAACACCACCATACTCATAGGGGCTGCCTTAGCATCAAGTGCTGGTTTGCAACCTGAATAAAGCCACTTAATTGAGCCATGATCTGTTTTACTTAGCTACCCTTCTGTCTCAAACACTGTTTAAAAAACATTTATAGTCTCAGAATGAAGGTCAACAGCCTGGCAGCTTCACTTCTCTAATACTGCATGGACTGTGCTGACTTGACTGTGCAGCAGACAGAGCTTTCTGTGGGGATTTCACATCCCTGGGAAAAGCACATACTATTATCCCTTCTTATAAAATATACAGTTTGGATGTGTGTATATGTGTATTGTATTTACATGTACACACATACAGAGTGCCAGTGGAAAATGCTCAGATACTATGGCAATAAAGGCAGTAAAGATCTTCTCTGAGCAGTAGTCCCTGGATTCAGAGTGTGAAGGAATTAGAATTTAAAAATCTGATGCCACATAGGATAGGATAGGATAGGATAGGATAGGATAGGATAGGATAGGATAGGATAGGATAGGATAGCCCACAAGAGCACATGCTCAATATAGGTTAGTGAAGGTTGTCTCACACATACATGAGTGTGATGCACCTCAAAGCAGGCATTCCCCAAGAGAAAGGACCATACATCCTGGAAATGTAAAATCCTCCCTCAGGGCGCACAGGGCCTCTGTGTATCTTGCTCACAACATGGCAAAAAGGCTCACAGACCCCATTGGCCTTTCATGTCCAACTGAACCAGGGCTCTTGATCTGCCAGGAGTTTTTCACAGGATCAGAAAATGAATAAAAAAGCAAAGACGGAAAGAACAAAACATCACAAGACTGGTGAACATAGAAATCCAGAAGAGTGACCAGGCTGGGCACAGAGTTGGTCAACACCAAACATCCAAAACTCCAGAGTCAAACAAAAATAAAGAAATGAGACTCCTTTAAAAGACATTTAAAAAACAAAAGAACATTTGCATCATCTGTTTGCTGTTTGTTTGCTTTCTGAACCTTTAGGGCACATTCAGATCATAGTTTTGACCCAGCCTCTCGAGTTAGGAATGTCCCTCTTGAATGAAAACTGAAATTCTCACCTCACTGCTGTTCTCTGGAACCTGGGGCTTTGACCTGCCTGTTCCTGAACACAGTCCCTGTCCTGTGGGCACTGCAAGAGCTGGCAGCATGTACAGGTGCAGGCTCCTGCAGCCAAACTCCTGTGGTGCTCCCCACCAACCTCTGCAGAAAGTCACCCCAGAACTCTGCTTTGGGCATGCAGGGAAACGTGCCTTCCTCTGGGCATCTTCCCCACTGCAAACCCCCCCCCCCCCAAGCCTGCCTTTGCGTTTCTAATTAATTAGAGACACTGTGTGCCAGCAGGATAGGGATATGATGCCTGCACATTTTAGAAGAATAAATTATACAGTGTTCAGACAGACTTCTACATAAAATGGGTCTAAACAAATATCCAAACCAAACTCGTCACATTTTCAAGAAAACAGTTTCCATTAAGGAAAAATGACAATTTATTTCTGTCTGTTCAAATCTGACCACAATTACATTTTTTAAAACTTTGATTTCACTAGCAACAGATTTATTTTAAAGTCAAATATTCTCTCACAATAGCAGTAACCCAGCATGGTAGAGCAAGAAACCATCAGTTTGTACCTGACCACAAATTGATTTCAGTGGGAGCAGATGGATCTCCAGCTTTTGCGAAAAAAATCCAGTTACTCATTTTAGTGCCTGGTTACGGATGTAAAAGGCTAACTACAGTCTCTTCTGACCATGCTGTCTATTATGGTTTACAAGAAAAGCTTAAATTCTATTAATTGCAAAATAATAATGTATATAAGTGGGTTATCCTTTTTTTTAAAAAATCTCATAAAACTTGACATTTTAAGTTATTGGAAACTGTACTTTAAGGAATAGTTTTATATAGTGATCTTGGGAAAATGTAATTACATCACTGCAGTGTCATTTGGCACTTTGCATATCCTGAGTTAAAGTGATATAATAAAAGTCACAGAAGGTATACTAAAAATGATAAAATTAAATTTTTATTTTACATTGTAGCTTTTATGCATGCATTTTTGGGATTGCATAACTACTACATCAAAAGGTCAGGCCAAACATTTAATAAAATTACCAGGATATTTCACTTAAGCACAGTGGTCTTTCAATTAGAGAAGTTCGAACAGCAGCATTCAGACTCTTGTTTAAAGTATGATTTCAAAGTTCAAGGAGGTTAATCCAGCTCATTATAATGATAAGCATTATTTAGAAAATTCAAATTCAGATCTGAGTTAGGATGAAATGGCCCTTTTTCAAAACAGTTCTGGTACTTTAATCTGGGACCTTCAAAACTAAAATATTTTAATTTCCTTTCTTTCCTGGTTGTTTTTTTAGTTTCATCCAAAGTTATACTCACAAAGATGTTTCTTCTTAGATCATTTGCTAGTGAGAAATACACAATTAATGTGCCTCTAACTGTGATTGCAATGAATCATCCTCATTTTTTGCTGCTTATGCAGATGACTGTGATATATCATTTATTCATGAATTATTTTTGTATTTAGCTTGCTTTGCAGTAATGTTTTCAGGTACTTATTATAGTGGACAAGGCCTATCCACAGAATCTCCCCATCTCACACCGCAAAGGCGTACTTTAGGAGACCCTCAGAGTAACCTGTTTCTGGAAGTATGACCTTAGTGAGGTTAAAATTACCAATGTGATGATCAGTCTGCTTTGTAAAGTAAAAAGGTGTGAACTGTGGTGGGGATAAAGCATTTATTTTATTAAAAATTAAATACTTTTAATGAAAAACAAAGCCTATCATGCAGGCATCAAAGCAAAGGCAGGTGTTAAAACTAGTTATACTGAAAAGTTTTCAACAATTAAAAGTTTACAACAACAAAGTTTAAACAATTAAAATATCACCTCTCTGAGGCATGACTTTGCTTTCATGACTTGCATGAAAATCTGTGAGGCTAAGAGTGAAATGGAAACCAGTCGGTTGTGTTCATTAGTAAATAGAGCATCAAACATACCAGGGTCAGCTCATCTTTAAATTTTTAATACAGTTCTGGTTCTCTACCTCACTCCCTGCCTCGCCAGCTCCCAGGAAACACTGCATCCTCCCCTCCAACTCTACAAGCTTTTAGAAATGGAGCTTCTCACCGGTGTCACTTATCTCTCATCAAGGTAAAGTGCTCAGTAACCTGGAGGATGACTCTGGGGCCACTCACACCAGTCAGGTACAATAAAGCAGCACTGGAAAAAGGCAGAGGGTTAACATACCTGGTGTGCTTGTTCCTAATGGAGTGGCCAAGTTTTGTGTTTGTAGCTCACTAGCTAACCCTGCTGCTTCCCATGTGTTGGTCATAATGGAAAATCTGCAGAGTACTTCGGAGTACTTCGCATTTTCACACTGCCATGCTTGGCAGTGCCTCCCCTTGCATCCTTTGCCTGTTTTCTCGCAGGTATGAAATACTGGTTCCTACCAGGAGAAGAAGGGGGAGAAACAACAGGACCATCATAATTTCTGCCAGTTGGGGGAATGACCTGGTAACAGAGGGAAAAAGCAAGGTCAGGTGAATTGAGTGAAGTAAAGCAAGTTGCCTTGCAAGTTGACCTGTCCACAAGAGTTTCTTGTTCTTTGTCTGGTCCAGGCAGGAGTTGTTCACAAGATCCTGCCCAACTTTGGGCTAGCACCCAGGACTGGATCCCTCCTCTGGCCCCTGGGCAAAGGGGTGCCTCATCTGGCAGTCAAGCAGCAAAGGAGCAGCAAGAGGATGTGGTCTCACCTCTGATTCAGAGCTTTGAAAAACCAGCTCTGAAACATGGAGGAGCAGACAGCTTTTCAGCAGTCACTCTTGAGGTGTTGTGACAGCTCCTGCAGTAGCTGCCAGGAGCCTGTCTGCACTAGGGCCTTGTTGTACGGGGCTGTGTGGGTACTTGAGCACCCACAAGGCAGTCTCTGTATCTGAAGAAGTTATGGCATAAACAGTTTAAAAGAGGGAAAAAGAAAAAGTGGCAGTGCCCTGCCTGAAGCCACTGACTGAGCAGGAGCCAAACCTGGGTGAAACACATACTTGCCTTGTTGCCCACCATGTCTCCTCACTAAGGCCTTGTACCCCTCCAAAACCATACCATGCTGAATAAATCTCCAGCTTTCCAGTAAAACCTGGGTTTATGCTTAATATTTGGTTCTGTCCCATCCCTGCAAGAGCCTCAAATGAATATGTATGACTGGGACCTGCAAGAAGGCATGCAGCCAGCTAACAAGCACGGCACTGAGACTTTAACAGAGGAAATACTGTTGATAATAAAAAGAAATTCTCTTTAATGTTCCTAGTGCAGAAGTGATTCAGTCCAGTCCTCACACGACATCAGTAAACCCCCACATCAGTCATCCAGCCCCACTTTAGTGCCAGCTCACTGAATGGGAACAACATAACACAAATAACAGCAGAAGTGTCATTGCAACAACAGCTCAACCCTACTTCAATCAAGCAACTGTTCCCAGGCTGCCTGTTCTCTTACACTGCATCTCTCATTGGGTTTTAGGAGTGTCCCCAAGAAACAAACACAGGCAGCAAAGCAGCAGGAAGGGATCCTATCCCAGTCTCTTCCCTGGGGCAGTAAAGCAGAACTGTCTGGGCAAAACCATGGCTGATGCCCCTACTGTGACAATCTCTGCTGCTATCAGATTTTGATCTCACCTATAAATACCACATGTCACCTTTCACTATCTGCATTTAAACTTGTTTACAATAGGAAGAATATGCAAAGTTTTAATACTGCAGTTCAGAAAATGTTCTTATAATAATCAGTCCCTTGCTCTAGGACAGGCGCTATGTGCTCCACTGCAGGAGGTCTCATGATGTGTGTGGACCACAACCTATCAGATGGTGTCAGCAGCTGCTCAGAGGCAGCTGGGCTCCAAACAGCTCTTCCCCCTTCCGAGATGATATGCTGGATTCATACCTCCCTGTCGGAAATTTCCTGAGTAATTGATGGTTTTGACAATCTTACATGCTTGGGATGGGAGCAGAGGTAGTCCAGATATTTGTATGTAGCTTGTTAGTTAAAGTGGATATGACCAGCTTGCCTCTAAAAAAATGGCCACCTGAGAAGTTTTGGCATACCTGCTGTAACTGCCTGGCCCAGACACAGGAAAACAAGTATTTTTATTTCAGCATTTGCTTCTTTTGAAGCCTATTCATGTTCATTAATCATTAAAGCATTTGTACAAGTCCCACTGACTTCAAAGAAATGTACCTGCAGGTTTTAGTTTAAGTGCTGTACCAATACATACAGACTAAGGCAAAAGCCTAAATATCTTTCAGTGTCATACAATGTGGCTTTATTCCTTAAAAAGAATGTTGATATTTGAAATGTCTTATATAATTCATTTTCTGTCCTTGATCTTAAAAACAGACATACTCTAATGCATATTTTGTGTCTTAATGCTTTGTTTGTACCTTTGTCAAATAAATCTTTTTGATTCTGTTTTCTCTCTTCCCTTTGTAATCAGGACTGGATTTCCAAGAATAATTGAAATCTTTCCTTTGGCTCCCCTTACCAAATATTATTTGATGAGAAACTACAGCTGTTTTTGTCAAAAATTACAATTGTGCAGTGTCAACCATTCTACCAGCACTAATGTGGCAGTGGCCTATTTAGATGTCTGATGATCCTGAACATGGTTAGGTTGCAATGTTTAGCATTCCTCATTTATTACTTGTCATTAACTTATTACCTCAGAAATATGAGACTCCTCAACAAGTGAACTTATATGGGGTTTTGCCTATGTACTATAAGTTTTAATTTGCAGTTGCTTGGTAGCGTGCGTGGGAAATGAGGACTGGATATTTGCACTAGATGATGCCCTGATCATCTGCAGGGTGATGTGACTCGATGACCCCAATGGCTTCTCTCAACCTCTGTAACTTTAAATATTTTAAACTTACTTTATGCAGTCCTAATCAAGAACAGTATAATTTACCATCTGAGGATCCTATTCTAGTGGACAAATAATGCTTCCCCCATCAGTTCATCAATAGTCATTACACAGCTGAATTCTTCAGCCTTCCAAGAAAGGTTTTACAGCTTGTTATATGCAGACCCTGAACACAGGAATTTCTGAAATATATTGGAGAGGCCTATAAAAGGTGACCAAGAAAAGCATGTTCAGGTATGTTATCTAGCAACCCACACCTGCAAAACATCTAAAAGGATCCACACTTCCACTGTGAAATTTTTGAGGTCCCTAAATTGAAAAGAAGCAAAGGCATAAAACTTTAAACAAAGGATAACTGTTAAAATGAGAATAAGCCCATATTCTCTTGCATTTCAGTCCTTTCCTTAAGTCTCAGAACACCCTTCACAGGAGTACATTCAGTAGTTATACATGAGACTGCGGACTTCTAGGGCTAAACGCATCTTTTAGAACGCATTTTTTAGAATTTTGATCATGAAAAGAGGCGACTTTGAATGCTTAAGATTTCTAAAACCCTAGATAACCTGGGTGTGCCCATGCAAACAAACTTTACTATATATATATGCTGGCCCAGGGACATACGCATACTCAGTCTGACACTGGCTGGATGCACTGGCTGTACTGGATACACACAGATCAAATGATGTAGCGTGGCACCTGCTCAGTGTGGCAGATACCTCTCCGATGCATTGGATTTACCGTGCATGAGCAGGTTACTCTGTAGCTTCTGGGTGTCTTAGACTAAAGCTCATATGACACACCATAAGTGTGTTGAGCAGGAAAGCCTGGACAGAAACATGAGTTCTGGTTCATAACACTGAACGTGCCTAATAAATACTGTAGGGAACGAAATGCATTCATTTGAAAGTATAATTTAATACCATTTTTGCCTTAAAGACCCCTACAATATCACGGTTTATACTAGTTGATAATGTTGCAGCTAAATGCTGTAACTTAACATTAAATACCCCTTATCAGCGATATGAAGAATGTTTAACAGAGGTATAATGCACACATAACACAGTGTGTTACAGTATAACATACCAAAGGAGCTCCAACAACTGACCATCCAGTAGTCATGGAGTAACTGTGTTGTTATAATACAAAGAAATATCTTTTCCTTCTATTAAGAGGGAAAAGCCTATAGTGAGATTTTTCATTTAATTCTACATGCATAATGCTAGTTCTTACTAAAGATGCCCACTTGATCAAGAGATTATATATCATATCCTGGATTGTAGGATACTCCAGTCCTCACATACATGTTGATTATGGCCATACAGCAGCAAGCAGTTACAAAATGTATTCACTGGGAACTGCATATAAGTCAAACCAAGTGTTTGGCTCCCTCTGCACTGTCATGATTCTGAAGCTGCTGACTTCACAGAATCACAGAATCACAGAATCATCTAGATTGGAAAAGACCTTGAAGATCATCTAGTCCAACCATTAACCTAACACTGACCGTTCTCAACTACAGCATATCCCTAAGCGCTATGTCAACCCGACTCTTAAACACCTCCAGGGATGGGGACTCCACCACCTCCGTGGGCAGCACATTTCAATGCCCAACAACCCCTTCTGGAAAGAAATACTTCCTAATATGCAGTCTAAACCTTCCCTGGAGCAACTTAAGGCCATTACCTCTGTCCTACTGCTTGTTACTTGGTTAAAGAGACTCATCCCCAGCTCTCTGCAACCTCCTTTCAGGTAGTTATAGAGGGTGACAAGGTCTCCCCTCAGCCTCCTCTTCTCCAGACTAAACCCCCCCAGTTCCCTCAGCCGCTCCTCATACGACATGTGCTCCAGACCCTTCACCAGCTCCGTTGCCCTTCTCTGGACACGCTCGAGTAATTCAATGTCCTTTTTGTAGTGAGGGGCCCAAAACTGAACACAGTAATCGAGGTGCGGCCTCACCAGTGCCGAGTACAGGGGTAAGATCCCTTCCCTGTCCCTGCTGGCCACGCTATTTCTGATACAAGCCAGGATGCCATTGGCCTTCTTGGCCACCTGGGCACACTGCTGGCTCCTGTTCAGCCGGCTGTCAATCAACACCCCCAGGTCCCTCTCTGACTGGCAGCTCTCCAGCCACTCCTCCCCAAGCCTGTGGCGCTGCTGGGGGTTGTTGTGGCCCAAGTGCAGCACCCGGCATTTGGCCTTAGTGAAACTCCTCCAGTTGGCCTCAGCCCATCGCTCCAGCCTGTCCAGGTCTCTCTGCAGAGCCTCCCTACCCTCGAGCAGATCAACACTCCCACCCAACTTGGTGTCATCTGCAAACTTACTGAGGGTGCACTCGATCCCCTCGTCTAGATCATCAATAAAGATGTTAGACAGGAGTGGCCCCAAAACCCAGCCCTGGGGGACACCACTCGTGACCGGCCGCCAACTGGATTTAACTCCGTTCACCACAACTCTTTGGGCCCGGCCATCCAGCCAGGTTTTTACCCAGCGAAGTGTGTGCCCATCCAAGCCTCGAACAGCCAGTTTGGCCAGGAGAATGTTGTGGGAAACGGTGTCAAAGGCCTTACTGAAGTCAAGGTAGACAACATCCACAGCCTTTCCCTAATCCAATAAGCAGGTTGCTCTGTCGTAGGAGATCAGGTTTGTCAGGCAGGACCTGCCTTTCATAATACCATGATGACTGGGCCTGATCATCTGGTTGCCCTGCATGTGTTGTGTGATGGTACTCAGAATACTCTTAAAACTTAGTTTTTAGCTTATAGTAATTTGGTTTATATTTGTTCTGTTCACAGTTGTTATTTAATCTAATTTTGTCCTTCCCACAGCAGACTGTAGCATGAAAGAAATAAAGGGTTTTCTAACTTTACAAATGCTACAACTACTCTTCATGTGAAATAAGCTGTGCCATGAACACTGATGCCTAAAGAGCTACAAACACTGGATTAATCCCAAATGCACTGCATTTATGGAGGCTACTCTCACTCCAGTGTCCAGTCAAGTAAAAAATGCAGAAGTCTGCAATTGCCAACACCCTCTGCCATCTCTAATTATTGTCCTGAAGATCAAAGGTCAGCATATTACACCTGATAAGCCCAGAAGGTTAGGACCTTGCCTGTAGGCTGGAACAAAGGAAGGTTTCAAGCCAATCTGAAAGAGATGGGGTAGCATCAGGTCACATCAGAGCACTTCGCAGAGAAAGAAGTCCCATCAGATGAGAACACAAAAAGGTAGAGGGCCTACTAAAACAAATCTGTGCTCCAGCAAGGTGTTTGGCCTGTGCCTAGGAGTGGGACATGATCTCACAACCCTACTAACCCCTGCTGCTGGTGGTGTATGGGAGACCTGACCTCCCTGGAGTAAGAGCAATGCACACCTTGGAGAGCAACTGCTACTCCCCACCCAGCCTGCACAGGGATCGCTTTAGGGGAGAGCAGTGCACTCCTCTTTGAACACACACAGCACACAGTCCTGCTCAACACCCACACACTGCCCTATGCAGATGAGCCAACATGGATGATGATGCTTTGTGAGCTGTGCCCTGCAAAGGCCCTTAGTGAAGCAGCTGACCAACAGTATCCACAGAGATATTAATACACAACAGGTCCACCAGCAGATGAGCAGGGGAGCTGCAAGCACACCTGCATGCTCGTCACACACTGCCCTCTGCTTGTGAGAGAGAAGTCTACATGGTGTAGACGTGACTCTTGTATACGTCGTTCTACGTCTTTTGTGTGCTGAAGGGTGTGAGCCACCAAATAGTAAGCGGAGAGAAACAAATATGTCAAAGACACTGACAGTGGTGACTTGGACAAAGTGCTGCTGCGGCGGGAAGGCAGTGATTTGCCAGGATAGGATCAACCTCATGGGCTTTGTGTTTGCAGACTGCTCTCCAGACACCACACACTTTTAAATCAACTAAAAACAGCATAAAAGTGGATCAAAGTATTTCACTGCTTTCTTACAGCTGCCTCTTTCTGCAGATGTCCCCTGACTCATCTGACTTGTCAATGTAGTAGAGAGAAGAGTTTCTGACTTTTGGGCACGGGTGCTGTGTAAACCACTGCTGTGTAAAGATCTCAGGAACTCCCTGGATTTTCCCCAATTTCTGTTGCGAAGAACAGTGTTGTTTACTTTCCCCTTGTAGCCAGGACCATCTATTTGTGATCTGCATAGTTAAAAGATTGAGACCAAACTATCAGCCCTTTCTGAAATTACTATCCTGGGCAACAACCTGCAACCCAGCTCTGCTTGGCAAAGCCTATATCTGTACCCTGGAAACAAAGATTTTTGGAAGAGGCTGTCTATTGATACTACCATAGCTCAGGTAAAACACAGGTCATCTTTCTTCCCACTTCTTGTTTACCCAATACACAGAAAAAAAGGAGGAAACAATGAGAAGTTTTGGACACTAGGAACAGACAAGACTGCTATTGCTACCTGTGCCCTCAAGCTGCTGCAGAGAAATTAGTTCACCAGGAATCACATTCCCAGAAGTAAGTTTCAAGATAAAAGCAGGATCATACAAATACTCCCACCCTGGAAAGACAGAGCATTAATGCTCTTTCACCCACGCTGCTTTCCCCCTAATGCTCTTCTTGCCACCAACACTGCAGCATGCCCGTTCAGAGAGGACCAGCACAGCAGCCTGAAAAGCTGATCACTGCCCTTCATAGGATAGCTCAGTGCTCTAGTACCTTCCCTGCCATGCAGCTCGCCATGGAGAAGACGATCACCATGTGTAACAGCCCCGCAGCCCTGATGGCCTGGAGCCCTGGGAGGAAGCGCTTTTGGCTGACCATGCATGGAGGGGCTGAAAAGATGTCAGGGGCTGCTGCTCTGCGAATGGCAGGAGACCAGGCTGGGATGGGAGGAGGTGGCAGCCTGGGAAAGATTCCAGCGGGGGAAAACACAATCAAGAAAAGGAAATAGAGAAGACTAAATGGGGAAGGACATAGATATGTGTGCATGGGGACAGATGGAAGAGGAGATGGATGTTGGAGAGGGGATGCAAAGCAGAGTCACGACATACAATTCCCTGCTCGGTGCCCCCACACTGCGTTAGTCCGACTGCTCCTGGAAAAAACAGAGTGGGACTGCCCATGGCTGGAGCTGCAACAGGCACAGGGAAAGGACATGCCTCCAGATAAGGAGATAAAAATGAATCCAAATTACTGGATACTGTCTGCATCCTGCAATGAGCTGAACAGAGAGGGCTGAGGAAAGGCAAAGGGGGAAACCTCCAAGCTGTGTCTGTGCCTTTGCTAAGTGAATATCTCCACAATTCATGTATTTTGCCACTTCTTACTGAGTCATAACTCTCAATTTAAAAAGCCACAGGTGTTAGCATAACACTCACATACTGCTGTGAAAATCCTGTATCTGCTACTGTAGGAGACCTATTATTAATGAGGCATCATTATTATCTGTCATTTGGATTGTAAGCTGTTTTACTGTGAGTCGGTTCATGTGGATTGCTCTGCATTAAGCTCCTAACCCTGCCACTACTACTCTTCTGTAAATTTTCAGACAGACACACTAATTTTGGGATCAGGATCCAAGGAGGATTTAATGAAACTCAGCAGCACTCCAGGATGTGTACAGTGCCTCCCACCATGGAGCCCCATCTCCATCAGGACTTGCGCCCACTACAGACAGTGAATAATTGCATTGGCAGGTCTGAGCAGGGAGAGGAGCTTAAAGCAGTAGGGAACGAATTTCAGTGCCTGTACTGGGATGTGTATGTACCTGATCCTCCTCCCAGATCCTTTGCATACAACTAACTTTCCCATCTCTCTGGGTTTTTCAACCAAAGGGATCTTATGACCATCAGGAAGTTAGGGCTGGAGGTGTGTGTGAGGGGGCATTGCCGCTGCAATTGCCAACTCCAAGCTTTGGAGGATGACTTGGTTGGGAGCTGCTGGAGCCAGACCAGAACTACTGACTGTGCTGGGGGAGAAGTGAGAGCAGAAAGTGGGGGGGGAAGGTGAGGGGTCCTTTCCTCATCCTGATGCCTCAGCAAAGAGGAGCAGGTTTAGCAAGACAGACAGCAGTGGCTACAAAGGGGAATGTTTCTTACGGTCACTGTGCACAGCATAGGGAGGCAGCAGGCTGATGGGAGAGAGATCATCTTCAAGCCCCTCTACCACTGAAGAGGGCCCCTTGGGAGGCATCTTACCGGTGGGCAGGGGTGAGGTGGACACTGTGTTGAGCAGCACCATGCAGACAGCCACAACATCCCATAACTTCATCTTAGATCTTCTTCCAACACGGGCCTCTGGCAGAGAGGAGAGTCAGGGTTAGCTCCCCCAGTCCTGTCCCCCTTCCCTGCCATCCCTGAGACAAAGTTGCGCAGCCTCACACCCCAGATCAGCCAGGTCAACCCTGGCCAGGCCCAGGGACAGAGCAGGGGGAAACAACCTATGCCCAGCTCTTCCCATCCCCATTGTCTCCCAGAGCAAGGGAGGTGGGCTCTCCCCAGCGAGGGAAAGGTGTGGGAAGAGGGCAGTGCAGGATGGCCTCCAGCCCCTCTATGCCCAAACAAGCTGCTTTGGGGGATGTGGGTAGGCAGGTCTCAGGAGCCTTTGCTCAGGGATGTGGGGGTGTGACAGTGTCCCTGTGCTGGCAGACAGGTCACCTCCAACACCCGGGCAACACCAGGGTACCTGTCCCCAGGCTGGGACAGGGTGTACTGGGCTGATCTGGGGTACAGTGCTGCACAGCTTTGCCATGCTACAGGCAAACCTTCCTTTCCCTCTCTTCGCCTTTCCCTCTCCTCTCCTTTTCCTCTCCTTTTCCCTTTTCTTCTCTTTTCTCACCTTTTCCTTCTCTTATCGCATTACCTCTCTTCTTGCTTTCTGGTCACCCTGCCCGCAGTCAGCCAAGGCACGCACGCCGATGGTCGCTGCCCAGGGATGACAGCTGCCCCCAGCCCGGTTCGACGCGACCCGGAGGGGCTCGGGGCGCGGCTGCCACCCGGGGCCCGCCGGAGCCTGCCGCCAGCTGCGCGCTTTCCCTGCTGGCCGCTGCCTTCACACCTCGTCGGAGCCGGGGGACTGCGGGCGGCCCTGTGTCCCCGGGGAGGGTGCCTGCCCCGGTCCGGCAGCCCCGTCACGGTCCCCGCCTCGCCCTCACCTCGGAGCTGGTCTCGTCGGATCCGAGATGGACATTAACGCCGGGGAGCCGAGCGGCCGGACGGGCGCTGCATGTGGGCCGGGTCAGGGTCCGACCGCTGGGACTCTCTGCGAAGGGGGAGGTGTGGGGATGCGGAGGGACCAAGGTCGCAAGTCTGGATGGAGGCGGAGGGGAGCCACCAGCACAAGCCCCAGCGGCCGCCGCCGCAGGTGCTGTGGCCGCGGCAGGAGCGGCGCCGCGGGGGTCTCTGCCCGTTCCGGCCCCGGAGCCGCTCAGCAGCGGCGGGAGCGGCCC
>ML998457.1:9348-30150 GCA_010365825.1 Otus sunia | reverse complement strand
CCCCCCAGAATATGATATTGTTTTACAGTTACCACTTTGGCAGGCACAGGCAGCACAACAGGATCCCACTTCAGGAATCCACTCAAGACAGTTATAGATTGAATAGCAAATCCCTCTTTTGAACTCCCAAAGCAGAAGTGACCATTTAAAGTTTCAACTGTTCGTCCTGCCAACACCCCCACACCCAAGATATATTCTTTAATTGGGGAAATTAACAACATCGGGATAAATGGCATGTCATTCCCTATAATTAAGGTAACATTAGACTAGAGAGCAGAAGTCGGATTCCCCACCAGTCCCCAGATCTGTGATGTGGCTTCTTTATTACCAATATTAGTGTGATTGCTTTGAGTACAAGTGTAGTGAAGAGAGGGTGGAGTGTCTCTGTGTTAGAATCAGGGGGAAGGCCAACAGGGCAGATGTTGTAGTAGGAGTCTATTATAGGCCACCCACCCAGGACAGAGAGGTCGATGAAATATTCTATAGGTACTTAGGAGAAATTTCACAATCGCTTGCCCTTGTTCTTGTGGGAGACATTAACTTCCCAGACATCTGCTGGAGAGACAACACAGCAGAGTGGGACCAGTCCCGGAGATTCCTAGAATGTCTGGGAGACAACTTCCTGATGCAGCTGGTGAAAGAAGCGACCAGAGAAGGTTCCCTGCTGGATCTCCTCTTTGTGAACAGAGAAGGACTGGTGGATGATGTGGCAGTCAGAGGATGACTAGGGCACAGCGATCATGAAATAATAGAGTTCTCTATTCTTAGAGAGGCCAGGAAAGCGCTAAGCACGACTGACATCCTGGACTTCCAAAGGGCTGACTTTGCCTTGTTTAGGCACCAGCTTGACAGGATCCCTTGGGAGATGGTCCTGAAGGGTATAGGGGTCCAGGAAGGCTGGGCACTCTTTAAGAAGGAGGTGTTTATGGCTCAGGAGCAGGCAGTCCCCAGGTGCTCCAAGAGGAGCAGGCGGCAGAGAAGACCACCCTGGCTGAACAGGGAGCTTTGGCTCCAACTCAAGGAGAAAAGGCGAGTTTACAGCCTTTGGAGGAAGGGGCTAGCCCCTCACAGTGATTACAAAGAGGCTGTGAGGCTATGCAGGGCGGAAATCAGGAGGTCCAAAGCCCAGCTGGAAATTAATCTGGCTTCAACAGTCCAGGATAACAAGAAAAGTTTTTACAAGTATGTCAGAAGCAAAAGAAACACCAGGGAGAGTCTCCATCCCCTGCTGGATACTGAAGGTAACTTGGTAACAAGTGATGAGGGGAAGGCTGAGGTGCTTAATGTCTTCTTTGCTTCAGTCTTTAATAACAAGACTAGTTGTATTGAGGTAACCCAGCCCCCTCAGCCAGATGACAGAGACTGGGAGAACAACCTCCCCGAAATCCAGGAGAGAGTCAGTGACCTACTGCATCACATAGACACACACAAGTCTATGGGACCAGATGGGATACACCCGAGGGTGCTGAAGGAGCTGGCTGGGGTGCTCGCCAAGCCACTTTCCATCATTTACCAACAGTCTTGGCTGACCGGGGAGGTCCCGACAGATTGGAAATTGGCCAATGTGACACCCATATATAAGAAGGGCCGGAAGGACGATCCGGGAAACTACAGGCCTGTCAGCTTGACTTCGGTACCCGGGAAGCTGATGGAACACCTCATCCAGAGTACCATCTTACAACACCTGCGGGACAACCAGGGGATCAGGCCCAGTCAGCATGGGTTTATGAAGGGCAGGTCCTGCTTGACAAACCTGATCTCCTTCTACAACAGAGTGTCCTGCTTATTGGATGAGGGAAAGGCTGTGGATGTAGTTTACCTTGACTTTAGCAAGGCCTTTGACACAGTTTCCCACAGCATTCTCCTGGAAAAACTGGCTGCTCGAGGCTTAGGTGATCGCACGCTTTGCTGGGTAAAAAACTGGCTGGATGGCCGGGCCCAGAGAGTTGTGGTGAATGGAGTTAAATCCAGTTGGCGGCCAGTCACGAGTGGTGTCCCCCAGGGCTCGGTTTTGGGGCCACTCTTGTTCAACATCTTTATTGATGATCTAGACGAGGGGATCGAGTGCACCCTCAGTAAGTTTGCAGACGACACCAAGTTGGGTGGGAGTGTTGATCTGCTCGAGGGTAGGGAGGCTCTGCAGAGAGACCTGGACAGGCTGGAGCGATGGGCTGAGGCCAACTGTATGAGCTTTAATAAGGCCAAATGCCGGGTGCTCCACTTTGGCCACAACAACCCCCAGCAGCGCTACAGGCTTGGGGAGGAGTGGCTGGAGAGCTGCCAGTCAGAGAGGGACCTGGGGGTGTTGATTGACAGCCGGCTGAACATGAGCCAGCAGTGTGCCCAGGTGGCCAAGAAGGCCAATGGCATCCTGGCTTGTATCAGAAATAGCGTGGCCAGCAGGGACAGGGAAGGGATCTTACCCCTGTACTCGGCACTGGTGAGGCCGCACCTCGATTACTGTGTTCAGTTTTGGGCCCCTCACTACAAAAAGGACATTGAATGACTCGAGCGTGTCCAAAGAAGGGCAACGAAGCTGGTGCAGGGTCTGGAGCACATGTCGTACGAGGAGCGGCTGAGGGAACTGGGGGTGTTTAGTCTGGAGAAGAGGAGGCTGAGGGGAGACCTCATCGCCCTCTACAACTCCCTGAAAGGAGGTTGCAGAGAGCTGGGGATGAGTCTCTTTAACCAAGTAGCAAGCGATAGAACAACATGTAATGGCCTCAAGTTGTGCCAGGGAAGGTTTAGACTGGATATTAGGAAGCATTTCTTTCCAGAAGGGGTTGTTAGGCATTGGAATGGGCTGCCCAGGGAGGTGGTGGAGTCCCCATCCCTGGAGGTGTTTAAGAGTAGGGTCGACTTAGCGCTAAGATATATGGTGTAGTTGGGAACTGTTAATGTTGGGTTTATGGTTGGACTGGATGATCTTCAAGGTCTTTTCCAACCTTGACAATTCTGTGATTCTGTGACTCTGTGATTCTGTAATACAGTAGCCTCAGCTCCTGTATCTGCCAGAGCTAACACATGTAAATTCCCCCCAGACCACCACTTTATAGTTAGAGGAACATAAGGGCATCAGTCCCCCTCATGGTAAGAGGCTGCAGTAGTGGCAATTTTGGGGGACCAGCCAAATCTTAAATTGTACTTTTGCGATGTTTTCCAGGTAGTGTCTTGCCTTGAGGTGGCAGGTGGTGTGGAGGGTGGGTGCACAGTTGGTGGTGGGGCTAGGGGTGGTCCACTTCTTTGCGTAAATGCTAACTTTTGCCGTCGGTGAAACATTTCTGATTTTGTGATCCCATCTATTTCTGATCGTGGGATACTAGCT
Organism: Otus sunia; assembly: GCA_010365825.1. Taxonomy (NCBI): domain Eukaryota; kingdom Metazoa; phylum Chordata; class Aves; order Strigiformes; family Strigidae; genus Otus; species Otus sunia. The sequence goes on along the minus strand of ML998457.1, from coordinate 26,825 downwards.
CGTACAAGATCATTCCACATTTGTTTCCTCATCACCCGTGCTCTGGCTCCTTTGGGTTTTGCCGTCTTTCCTTTGTTTGCCACCAAAACAGATGGCCACAAAATTACATCCCCAATTTTCCTCAAGCTGTCTGCTAGGGCGCCTACATTACCCGTAGCATTTGTCACTGCTGGTGTAATCAAGCGTTTTAGTGAGGCAGGCGCTCCTCTAAAACACTGCATTTTGATATTTCTTGTTACTTCTACCCTGTCCAAATTAAATTCAAACTCAGTCTTGGAGCCCGAGTATTCACTCCGAATATTTCCATCCCATTCCTTGGGATCCCATGACCATTTTTGTTGTGAGAGTATGGACATGGGAAATTGAAACTTTACTTTTCCCTTATTTGTCCCTTTGTTTATTAGCAATATGTGCTGCCAACCGCTCTACATTATCTTGCAGCTCATAGCACCGCTCTGCTTAAACAGTAATTACTTCTTGCATGATCGCCTTTTCATCTTGTAAAGTCCTGATTTCCTTTTCCAATTCTCGCACTTTACTCTGTACTGCAGCAACTTCACAGTCAAGAGCTCTAAGACTGGTAACTAATAACTGCGGGAGATAAGGACATGCAGACGATCAATGTGATCAAGCAATGCCAATTTTATTGTAGTGAAGCAAGCCTTTTATAATGTTGGTGAGAATCACATGATATAATCACATGATACAATTCTTTCTGATTGGACAGTTAGCCTTGCACATGCGCCTTAAGCTTTCTCTTGATTGGATAAAAACTGCCACATCAGCCTTGTACAGAGTCCTTCTCCACCCACACCCACACCCTGGAGTTGTTTATCTTCCTGAGTTCTTCCTCATTCCTTCAGGGTTATATCCTTGTCACTTCCTTGCAGCAGCTGAGGCTTTACCAGTCTTGCTCGTATGCAGGATTGCTCACATGCCCATTTTCTTGCAGGAAATCCCCACAAATAACCATCCCAATCTCCCCGCTAACTTGTAAGAAGAATCTGATTCTGCTTTCCATAGCAATATGCGCATATCTGTTGCAATTGTCTGGGGGGTAACCACCGCCCCATTATCTATTTCAGTCCAGGCTTCCAGCAGAGCCATCTTAGACAGGAAAGCAGCCATGGGGGTCCAGTTCTCAGTACTGGACCATCCTGGAATCAGGGGAATCACCATCATGGCCTCCCCAGTCCCTGAGTTCCTTTTTAGCCATGGCATGGCTGTTCCTGGATCCTGCCGGCTACACCAACCGTGTGAGCTGGCACAGGCAGGATGCAGGAACAACCACAAAAGCACGGATGAAATGCAAAGAGTAAATTTATTCTCATTATCTTATGACCCAGAGGATCTCCACAGCAGTACCTGGACAGAGGCATTCAAGCAGGGACAGGCGCAGGTCCTTGCTAGCCAGAAAGAGGAGAAGAAAGAAAAGATCTAGGGCCTGATGCATTCACCTGTATCTATCAGGGATTTTCACAGGTGTACTTGTCCACTGTGCTTTGCTCTTTGCCACAACAGGGCAGGAATCTCAGGGATGTTTGATAAGGTGCCTCTGAGTCTCTCACAGGCCTATGTTATCTAAATGCAGACATTCTACCCATCAAGCAAACAGAGCTAAGCAACAATTAGTATGATATATGTGGTTTTTGGCACCCCAGCTGTAAGTCATTTGAGTGTGTTCACAATCCTTGCCGATCTTCTGTTGTAATCCCACACTACTATCCACTGCTCTTACTAGCGGGACAACAAACTTCATCCATCATTTGGGGTCAAGGACCCAATGGGAGGCATGAATGAGTATGTATGATTTGCTGCACCTAAAGCAGGAGAGTAGGAGACAGGGAAAACAAGATACTGGAATTATGTTTGCAGTCATGTATAAAAATGAGCCTGAATATGAACTGGGACTTCACAGTACCTTCAGCTTTAAACCATGGTGAGCTTCACTGTAGCAGTACTTTACCCAAAATGTAGTATGTGCAGTTATGACAACATAATTAATCTGTTGCATAAAGACATCACATAAATACAGCATATAATACTAAAGACTTTGAGATAGGCAGATCTTCAATAAGCCCAGCAACGAAATCACACAGGAAGCATTTGTGAAAAACAAAAAAGTAGAGGGAATACTGGAGATAAACAACAACAACCACTACCTTTTTCCTTACCTACTTGCAGGTTACATAAGGATATTCACCTACAGCAAGTTTACTGACAACACCAAGCTGTGTGGTGCGGTCAACACGCAGGAGGCAAGGGATGTCATCCAGAGGGACCTGGACAGGCTTGAGAGGTGGGCCTGTGCAAACCTCATGAAGTTCTACAAGGCCAAGTCCAAGGTCCTGCACATGGATCAAGGCAATATCAAGCACAAATACAGGCTGGGCATAGAGTGGATATGGAGCAGCCCTCCAGAGAAGGACTTGGAGGTATTAGTGGATGGAAAACTGACTCTGAGCCAGCAATGTGCTCTCACAGCCCAGAAAGCTAACCGTGCCCTGGGTTGCATCAAGAGGAGTGTGGCCAGCAGATTGAGGGAGGGGTTTCCTCCCCTATACTCCACTCTCATGAGACCCCCACCTGCAGTGCTGTGTCTAGCTCTGGGGCTCCCAACATCAGAATAACATGGAGCTGTTCAAGCAGGTCCAGAGGAGGGCCACGAAGATGATCAGGGAACTGGAGCACCTCTCCTATGAGGACAGGCTGAGAGAGTTGGGGTTGTTCAGCCTAGAGAAGAGAAGGCTCCGGGGAGACCTTACAGTGGCCTTCTAGTACTTAAAGGGGGCCTACAGGAAAGATGGGGAGGGACTCTTTCTCAAGGAGTGTAGTGATAGGATGAGGGGTAACAGTTTTAAACTGAAAGAGGGCAGATTTAGATTAGATATTAGGAAGACTTTTTTTTTGGAGTGAGAGTGGTGAGACACTGGAACAGGTTGCCCAGAGAAGTTGTGGCTGCCCCCTCCCTGGAAGTATTTAAGGCCAGGTGGGATGGGGCTTTGAGCAACCTGATCTAGTGGAAGGTGTCTCTGCCCATGGCAGGGGAGTTGGAACTAGATGATCTTTAAGGTCCCTTACAACCTAAGCCATTCTATGATTCTGTGACTCTATGATTGATATTTCTGTACTTTCATCCTCTCTCACACAATTCAGACTATACGGTTTACAGTTTTAGCATATTAATGTCCATTTTTCCTACCAGTGCTATCTCTCCTAATCCAAGCTGGGCATGTCCCAATGTCTGCCAGGCATCCCAGGAATGTGGTTTTCTCTGGACAGCCATTTCTGATGCATACACTGCTGGGAACATTTCATGTAAAGAAATCAGGACCTATGACAAAAATAAAAGTAAAAGGAGTAAGAATAAGCAGAACTGTAAAGAGACTTAAATTTTCTGGGATTAACCCAGGCAACCTCCATTGTTTCAATAACTAAGGACAGGTTCATCTCACCTAGCTTTTTCTAGTTTAGAAGTTAGTTGTCTAATCTAAGATAGTCATCATGACTCATTCCATAGACCATGGAGAGAAATAGGCATGCTAAAGGATGATCCATCTGAAGTATTTAAGCAACTCTCTCAGAAATAAATGAATTGCTTCTGAGGGTGTCTCTCCTTCCCTCTGTCCCTCCTATAAACCCCAAACCCTGTAAAAGAATAATAGAATTGCACTATTACACTGAAGGAGAAACACATTGAGAATTAAACACATTAAATAAGCAAGTACTGTTGATATTTTTTCTTTTTAATAGAAGACTGGAATCTACCAAATACAATTAATAGTGCACATGATATATGTCACAGAATCATAGAGTATCTCAAGTCAGAATGGACTCATAAGGATCATCAAGTCCAACTCCCCACTCCTCGCAGGACTCCCTAAAACAAAATCATATGACTAAGAGCATTGCCCAGACACTCCTTGAACTCTGACAGGCTTGGTGGTGTCACCACTTCCCTCAGTGAAGAACCTTTTCCTAATGTCCAATCTGAACTTCCCCTGACGCAGCTTCATTCCATTTCCACGTGCCCTATCACTGGTCACCAGGGAGAGGAGATCAGCACCTCCCCCTCCGCTACCCCCCTTGAGGAAGTTGTAGACTGTGATGAGATCACCCCTCAGCCTTCTCTTCTCCAAGCTGAACAAACCAAGTGACCTTCACCGCTCATCCTAAGTCTTGCCCTCAAGGCCTTTCACCATCTTGGTCACCCTCCTCTGGACACACTCTGATAGTTTGATGTCCTTCTTATATTGAGGCACCCAAAATTGCACACAGTACTTGAGGTGGGGCCACACCAGTGCAGTGTAGAGTGGGACAGTCCCCTCCCTCGACTGGCTAGGCGTGCTGTGCTTGATGCACCCCAGGGCACGGTTGGCCCTTTTGGCTGCCAGGCACACTGTTGACTCATCTTCAACTTGCCATCAGCCCAAACCCCCAGATCTCTTTCTGCAGGGCTGCTCTCAAGCCTCTCGTCCACCAATTTGTATGTATAACTGAGATTACTGCATCCCAGGTGGAGAATCTTTCACTTCGTCTTCTTAAATTTCACATGGTTTGTGATTTCCCAGCTCTCTAGTCTATCCAGTTCTTTCTGTAAGGCCTCTCAACCCTTGTGGGAGTCCACAGCACCTCCTAGTTTAGTATCACTGGCAAACTTAATGTACATTTGACTCCTGCATCTAGATCATTTATAAAAACATTAAAAAGCACTGGCCCTAAAATTGAGCCCTGAGAAACCCCACTAGTGACTGGCTGCCAGACTGATGTAACCCCATTTACTCTTTGAGCCTGACCCATCAGACAGTTGTTCAATCATCATATTATAGACTAGTTTAGCTGTGTGCTTTCGTCCAAAAGGATACTGTGACACACAGTGTCAAAAGCTTTGCTAAAATCCAAAACAATACTCCCATATCTACTGTCTTCCTTTGGTCAACTAGGTGGGTGACCTTGTCATAAAAGGAAATTAAGTTAGTTAAACAGGACTTTCCCTCATGAACCTGTGCTGACTATGACCAATGACTGCATTGTCTCTCAAGTGTTTTTCAGTAACTCCCAGAATAACATTCTCCATAATTTTGCCAAGCACTGAAGTGAGACTGACAGGCCTGTAATTTCCAGGATCTTTCTTCTTAGCCTTCTTGAAAATTGGGACAACGCTTGCAAGCTTCTAGTCAAATGGGACCTCTCCAGACTCCCAAGATCATTGAAAGGTAATGGAGAGAGGTCCCGTGATGACATCAGCTAACTCTTTCAGTATCCTGGGCTGAACCCTATTGGGCCCCATAGATTTATGTGCATCCACCTGGAGCAACAAGTCTTGAACAAGTTCAGAGTCAGCTGGGAGTTTATCATCCCCCCAGTCACAGTCTTCCAACACAGGGCTCCAGGGCCCATCATTGGTGTTAAAGACAGAGGTGAAGGCAGCATTAAACGTCTCTGCTTTGTCTACATCCCTATTTGTGAGGTGACCTACCTCATCAAGCAATAGACCAATGCTATCTCTGATGCTCCTTTTGCTATTGATATATTTTTTAAAAGCCCTTTTTCTTGTCCTTCACAGTGCTGGCCAGCTTGAACTCTAATCGAGCTTTGGCTGCATGAATTTTCTCCCTACAGTGGTGAACAGCATCTCTGTAGTCCACTCATGTCACCTGTCCTTGCTTCCAATGTCCATACACTTTCCTTTTCTGCCTGAGTTCTAGAAGATGATGACTGATCAGCCAAGCCAGCCTTCTGCCCTGCTTGCTTGACTTCTAACACTTTGGAATTGACTGCTTCTGTGCTCTTAAGAGATGGTTCTTAAAAAGTAGCCAGCATTCATGGACTCCAATACCTTCAAAAGCAGATTCCCAGGGGACCTTACGAACTAGCTCCTTCAGCAGCCCAAAGTCTGCTCTCCCCATATCCAGGGTCAAAGTTTTGCTGGAAGTTTTTCTCCTATCACCAACAATTTGAGACTCAACTACTTCATGGTCACTGTGACCAAGACAGCCATCAATCACCACTTCACCCACAAGTCCCTCTCTTTTTACAAACAACAAATCTAGGAGGGCACCTTTCCTAGTTGGCTCCCTTAGTACCTGCATTGTTATCTTCAACATGCTTCAGGAATTTCCTGGACTTTGACCTTGTTTGTGTCAACTGTATGATGTTCCCAGTTGACATCTGGGAAGTTACAATCACCCATAAGGACAAGGGTGGTTGATCTAGAGATATCCCTTAATTCCCTGTAGAATAATTCTTCGGTATCATCGTCCTGGCTGGGTGGTTAATTCCCTGTAGATTAATTCTTCGGTATCATCGTTGTGGGGATTCGCAAGGAGTCCCTGCCAGGAAGTGGACATGTGAGAAATCCTGTGTATGGGCAAGACTGGCAAAGACTCAGCTTTGGAAAGGATGTGACGAGGGAATGACCCTGGAAGAATATGGAAGAACCCAGGAAGTTAAACAACTCCAGGGTGTTGGCCTGGGCGGAGAAGAAGTTTGCCGAGTGTCGATGTGGCAGTTCTCATCCAACCAGAGAGAGCTCGGGGAGCATGTGCAAAGCTTATTGTCCAATCAGAAAGAATTGTACCATGTGATTGTATCTTGTGATTCTCACCTGCATTATAAAAGGCTTGTGCCACCATAATAAAATCGGCAGTTTTAACCACATTGGTAGTCTACACTGTCGCTATCTCCCGCACATCGTCCTGGCTGGGTGGTTGATAGTAGACTCCCACAACATCATCCGCTTTATTTGCTTTCCCCTTAATCCTTACCCAGAAGCTCTCAACCATGTCATTGTCAACTGCAAGTGCCATACAATACGACCCCTCCCTTGTATACAGTGCCACCACCTTGTCTGCCCTGCGTATCCTTCCTGAAGAGCCTGTAACTCTCTATCATGGCACCCCGGTCACAGGACTCATCCCACCAGGTTTTACTTATGTTAATTATGTTGTAGATCTGTGACTGGGTCAAAGCTTCTAGCCCCTCTTGTTTATTCCTCATGCTGCACATATCAGTACAGAGACATTTCAAATGTGCTCCAGTGTACTCAGCACATCATGGAGCAGACTGAAGGACCTCACTAGCACACTATCTCTCAAACGCATGCCATCCCATGACTTATCACTAGCGAGCCTGGTTTTATCCCTTTCTCCCTTCAAATCTATTTTAAAGCTCTTTCAATGAGCCCTGCTAACTCTTGTGCAAAGATCCTTTTCCCTCTTTGAGAAAGGTGTATCCCATCTGTTGCCAAGCAGGCCTGGTGTTGTGTAGACCAACACATGATCAAAAATCCCCAAATTCTGCCAGTGACACAATCCCTGTAATTCAGCATGGAAACAGCCCTTAGCCATGAGTGTTGTATCTAGAGAGTAAGCATTCTGTAATAGCAAAGCCTTACTTAGACATGAAGTGACCTACAGAGAAAAATAAAAGTGGTTTCCAAATGTGGAAATCTCTTATACTCAGCAATACATGTTAGTGTGAGCCTGTTACCATAGTATTCTATTCCTTGCATTGAATCTCCTTAACTGACCCTATAAACCATAGTTAATGACACATAATATGACTCAAAGCTTGCCTTGTTTTTCCAAGGCCACCATGGGATTGGCACATTACCTGAAGACCTGCATCACTCTGAGATCATGATTTCAGACATCTACATGCTATGACAATAGATACCAGTATAAGAAACAAATGACACATGCATTCTTACAGTATGATAAGAATGTCAACCACACAAGTAAGACTCATGTGTGGGCAACCACTTTCATCTCAAGTGACCCACAAGCATGATGAATAATATTAGAACACATTAGGACTATTGCTGAAGTTCAAAAAGCATTTATTTAACCTTACTGTCCTATGATATATTAAATAGACAAATATGAGTGTAGAGTAGAAGAGTATTCAAATGCAATAGTCCTGAATATTTACTTTAATTAACAAAGTACTTACAAAGCACTGGAATGAGTACAGTACTACAGAAAGTAATCTTGTACCCAAGAAACACAAGAAACAGAGCTTCCAATAAACACTTTGGATCCATACTCCTGGTGGTTTAATAAGACTAATTTTTTCTAGAGAATAGTCATATGGCTTCTCTAATTCCTTTTAATAGGCTGTACACTGGAATTTAGAAGTACGTAAAATCTTTTAAAAACACCCAAAGCTGTATGTCATGTCATTTTTTCCTTTTTGTCCTCAACAACTGTGCTTTCTAATCAAAGTTTGTAATGAATACTATGTATTTTTTCAAAACTTCCAGTTCAACTGCATTTTTGTGTGAAGTTTCTCTTATCTGCAGCAGATCTGTGAACTGAACTGTTACTAGTGGATACGTGAACGTCCTACCAAATTACGTGATTATGCACCTATTGGCTAGCTTTTACATTCATCCCAATGTGTTTGTTCTCATAAGAGAAAACAAATGCAAGTATACACTCACATGAACATTTTTACGAATCTCAGATTATTCAATATTCCCTGCCAGTACTTTTTACTGCAACACAATTCCAGAACATCTACATGTTTAGAAAATCTTTTGCAGTTTTTAATGAACTTTACTGCTTTGTTTACTGAACCGTGACCTCACTAATACAAGGCAATTATTCCACTTTCGTCTATTTATGACTGTTGTGTGTACTAATTTAGACAGCTGCTTTAAAAATGCTCTTCCAGATCATGGTGGTAATTACTGTATTCCTAGTAACTATGGCATCAGTTTCTCAAGATACATTCAAACAAATACAAATTTGAATGTATATGCATTTTGTCCAGCACAGGTACTTTTTTTCAGTTGTTAATAAAAGGACACAGCTATACTTGTCAGTAATTATAAGTGAATAAACTTATTAATGCACACTATTTTCTTATAATTTTGTTTTCAGGTAAAAAGATCAAAGTGAACATACAATGGCAGACCTGAATGTGTGCAACCTTGTCTTGCATTACTCCAGCTGTGATGTTATCATCACTGTAATAAGATACCTCTGCATGCTAGATACCACTGCTACTTGAAAACTGAACTAGCAAACACAAGTATTCTACATCTGAAAGGTCATGCTGAATATGGAATAAAAGCATTGCTAGCATAAAGTTTTCTTCTGCACAGCTTCGACAAGAGGTGCTCAGTCCTTTTACTGCAGCAGGCTACATGGCCAAGACAAAGCCAAACATGAACCCCCTCTGTCATACAACATGCCTGTCACATGCTCAACATGCAGCCATGTCAAGCACCATATCTATGCATATATACATCATCCCCTGATCTCACTCAAGTCCAATGAGGTCTCCATTTCATGAATCTGGTAAGTACCTGTCACAAACTGTTCATAAACAAGAAACTGTTCATAAAGAGGATGTCTCAAACAACTCGAGTGGGATGCCCTGTGGGGGAGAAGCAGAGTGAGCTCTGCAGAGGTGGGGCGGTGGGCTGTTTCTCTCCCCCTCCCTCCTGTTGTTGCCCAGAGACAGAACTTGCCAATCTGCACAGATACAAGCCAGAGAAAATGAGAACCTTCTGAACAACCTACTGCGCATACGTAAGAAAGACTATATAAAGGCAACATCCCACGTGTGTCTTTGTTGACCCACCACCTAAGGACCAAGCTGGCTACTGTGTGACAACGCAGGATCCAAGGGTGGTGATTCCCCTTTTCCTATCCCCTCCTCCTCTCTTTTTCTCTTTCCTCTTTCTGCTCTCTCTCTCTTTCTTACATATATTCATGTGTATAAGTTTTGTAGGAGTTGAATTGAGATCGGTTGATCGTTGATGGGTTATTAGGAAAATAGTCTCATTGCCAAAGTGCCTTTATTCATTCTCTGGACAGTTATCAGTTGATTGTTGCCAAATTGTCTCCATTCACTCACTGAAGTGGTCAGTTAATAAAGTCACCAGCTCAATTGTTCCTCTGAGTCACTGTAGTGACTCGGCCCTCCCTGTGGCTCTGCTGAGCAGAGACCGGCTCTTCCACCTGCACGCAGGCTCTCGGGAATTCAAAAGATTCACCCCCTTCATAACCCACCACATGGGATGAGACAGTACCTAAAGGGTTATCATCACTCCTTACATGTGTGTCCCTTAGACAGGGTATGTCCAAAAAGGGGGAAACCCAGTAGAAGACCATGGGAATTATACTGCTGGCCTTCCTCAAAACATAGATTTCTCTTCCTGAACTAGCTAGAATTTTGTTTATAATTAGACATTTAACTTCAGTAACTGTTTTCAAATAATTATTCAGTAAAAAATAGAATAGAACACACCCCCAAGGGCTCCCTCCAAAATAATCATGTTCTTTGATTTGGTTGAATTGCTTTCAAAAGAGTAAAATGAACTCCTCTGTGTGGGGAGCATTTCTTGTTGGGAGCTCTACTGTACTTAATGCAACAAAGCTCGTGACTCTTTTTTAATATTTTATGGACTACTTCAGTACAACTGACTCTAAACTGCAAGCCATCATCAGCATCAATCCATACATGTATACAATTACATTACATCATCAGTAACTGTGCAATCTCTTTTGGTTCAAGTTACATTCACATCAATTACAATGTGGTTTTGGTGGGGTTTTGTTTGACAGCAGAGATGAATAATTGTTACCCCCTGCTAGTTACTTCCCCTCCCAAAAGAAATCAGATTACTAGTGAAAACAGGAACAAGAATGCATTATTTTAAAAAGATCACAAACAAAATAAATTAGACTACTCTGACATAGCATTTCTTTTTTAAACAGCTGTTTATTTTTAAATAAATTAATTCAGTTGCATTAGGATATTTTTCAGTGACCAGATAGCATAATGCTTCACAGAGGAACTATGTATCACTGAAAACTCATTTAAATCCCTCTTCCTCAGTGTTTTAGCATCAACTCAGAGTCTTTAGATGTCCATGCATTCAAAAAAAAGCACAAATATAACCTTGTTATTCAAGAGTATGAAAATATTAAGCCTTTACTCGTCATAATTATGCTGGGGAAAACCTTCATAAAGAGACCAGCAAAATGGGTCTTTAATCTATTTTGAAGCAAGCTATGACAGAAAAGGGCTATTTTGCCAGAATCATCCATAATAAAGATGGGGATATACATGTTTTCTTATGAATGCCCTTTTAAGAGCTGACAGACTAAAATTCTAATCCTTTTCAGTTGCTCCCAGATTAATTTATCATATGAATTCTCTTCTGCAAACTTCATTAACAGGATGGCACTCAAGTTTCACAGTTAAGTAATCTCATTGCATATTTAATTTATTTTCCAGTTATAGCGATAACACTTCATTAGAAAACATTCTTAAAACTAATCAAACAATTAGAAAAAATAAAATCTTACAAAGCAGAAAAAGCATCTCATGACTTTCATGAATAATATATATTAAAAAATGACTGGAGTGAAATGTCTTAAAGATGTCTAGTAGGTGAATTTTCAGAACTTACTTTATTCTAACATAGACTTACCATTATCACATGCATTAAAACAAAGAACATCCATGTCACTACAGTGACTTAGTTTAATAGATCTATCTTTTTTTAAAAAAACATAAAAGTGAGAACAGATTAGAAGAATTAGAAGAACTCAGTGGCAAAACCTCAATTAAACATAGCAACTGTCATCAGGAGACTGACTAAGTAAAAAAAAAAAAAAATCCAGGCAGTAGAAAGACCTGTCCTGTCCTACCCACAGTATTTTGGAAATGTTATGAATCTGAGTAAGTCCTGGTTTTAGATGAGCTCACTGCCTTGAAACTGAATCACTACATGTAGATACATTCAAGTCCAGTGAAACTGACCCAATTTCTTCTTCCATTCAGAAACTCATTTCAAAACACTGATGCATAAAATTCTTCCTATCTGTAAGCAGTTTACATTTACCCATCCTGTAAAACAATTACAAAAAACCCCAAATTGCTCCTTAGGATTATATAATTCTAGGATTATCTCTTGTCTAAATGAAAACAAATTTTAAGAAAAATATAATCTTACAACAGACCAAAAAAAAAATATACAATTATAACCAGAACTTAATTTTCATTTTCTCCTCTTTATTGAAATGCTCAGAAAAAGAAGTTATTGAAAACTGCATACAGCTGCGATGGTTTCAATGTAGATGATTTGATGGATCTTGCCAATTTTTATTTAACAGGATATGAAATACCATATTTCCCCTAAAGTACTAAAACTGCTCTCTTCGGACATGCTGGGAACTATACAGACTTGGAACATTTTACTACAGCTTGCTAAACTTTTGAAATAAACATCTCATGTTTACACTTCACATTTTCAACACCACTTTTGGGAAAACAGAATCTCTTGAACTCTTAAACAAAATTTGTATTTCCATAAAAATGTATTTAATTGGAGGCTTCTTGTCACAGTAGACGGATACGACAAACATCAGATTGTGTGAAAATGACCAAAATGGCTGCAAAAGCACCTTTATTGTTCTAACAAGCCTTTTTATAACTTTCTTCAAAGTAGGTGTTCATACAGGATTGGTTTACTTCAGTAACTAACAGTTCACGATTGGGTGATAGTTTCTCGCCTGAATCGTCAGGACAGTTCTTCTTATCTTAGTTCTCTAATCTCGTTTCCATGGCACTTCTTGGGACTTTCTGACCTCTCATGGATACACTGGAATCTCGTCAAGGTTAAATTCTTCTTCAGTTAGACTAGAGGCAGACCCACTGGCTCCCCCGACAGCTTCTGGGTGAAAAAATACCAAACTTTAAGTTACACAGAGATCATTTTTTGAACCATAAATATATATAAATAATGCTAAAACCTGTCACTGCAGATCAAACAGAATCTAGAGTCCTGTACCTTTAATCTGACAGGCTTGCCACAGTTAATGCTTCAAGAACAGATTGTACTTAGTAACATCAAGCAGTGACTACATCAGAGGACAAGGGAAGAGCTACAGATGTGATCTATCTGAACTCCTGTAAGGCCTTTGACACAGTCCCCCACAACATCCTTCTCTCTAAATTTGGGACATGTGGATTTGGGTGGACTGTTTGGTGGATAAGGAATTGGCTGGAAACCTCATGAAGTTCAACGAGGCCAAGTCCAAGGTCCTGCACATGGATCAAGGCAATCTCAAGCACAAATACAGGCTGGGCAAAGAGTGGATTGAGAGCATCCCTCCAGAGAAGGACTTGGGAGTAGTAGTGGATAGAAAACTGACTATGAGCCAGCAATGTGCACTCACAACCCAGAAAGCCAACTGTACCCTGGGCTGCATCAAGAGGAGTGTGGCCAGCAGGTTGAGGGAGTGGATTCTCCCCCTCTGCTCTCATGAGACCCCACCTGCAGTGCTGTGTCCAGCTCTGGGGCTCCCAACATCAGAATAACACAGACCTGCTCAAGCAGGTCCAGAGGAGGGCCACGAAGATGATCAGGAAACTGGAGCACCTCTCCTATGAGGACAGGCTGAGAGAGTTGGGGTTGTTCAGCCTGGAGAAGAGAAGGCTCTGGGGAGAACTTACAGTGGCCTTCTAGTACTTAAAGGGGGCCTACAGGAAAGATGGGGAGGGACTCTTTCTCAAGGAGTGTAGTGATAGGATGAGGGGTAACAGTTTTAAACTGAAAGAGGGCAGATTTAGATTAGATATTAGGAAGACTTTTTTTTTTTTGCAATGAGAGTGGTGAGACACTGGAACAGGTTGCCCAGAGAGGTAGTAGATGCCCCATCCCTGGAAACATTCAAGGTCAGGTTGGACAGGGCTTTGAGCAACCTGATCTAGTTGAAAATGTCTCTGCTCATTGCAGGGAGAGTTGGACTAGATGACATTCAAAGGTCCCTTCCAAACCAAACCATTCTATGATTCTATGAAAAGCAATTACCACCTATCACACTAAACTACAGGATCAGGTTTTTAATATGACTCCCACTCAATTTCCTAATTTTTATTTCATCCACACATGTAACTATGGACACTTTTTATCATTGCATATATTAGGCAAATACTATTTTGAAACTACCTTTGTCAAAGAAAACCTATGAAATCAAATATTGTAAAAGATGATCTTATAACTAATACCCAGAAGTGAAAACCACAAAATCAGGTTTCTGGTACTGTCTCTGATAGAGACATTCTCTCTCATGTTGGAATAACGTTTAACTTCTTCACATAAAATATTAAAAAGTATTTTCATTAAAAATCACTCACTGCTACTTCACAATTATTTTATTGAGACCCAGGAATGGAATATACTGCAATAAATTATTTTAATGACAAATGACAGAGGAATTAATTCAACAGAGTACTAGATAATGATGGGGAGCGATCAATGCCTAGACATGACAGTCTGCCATAAGATGCCTTCCACAAATACATTTTATATTGTATTGTGCGCCAAGGGCCCTGCTGACTTTCTCTTATTTTATACCCTTCTTTAACAATCTGGTGAATCACAGAGTCGTGGTCCACCCCACTCAGATACTGCACTTATCAGTAAGAAGACAATATAATTTGCAATACAAATGCAACACATCCAGCTGCTAATTAATTCTCTCCCTGATAACTGAACAACCACTTAAGTTCCTGTGCCTTGTACACTGGTGCTATCAGTGTGTGCTGTTTCGGGGCTTTATCCTCAAGGATAGCTTTGGAAAACATGTGCATATGCTTGTGTTTATTCTTCAACCATTACATAATTACTTCAGCTCTGATTAATATAGAATTATATAGTTGATTGACAAGCACTAGCTGGAGCAAGACCAAAGCACATGTCTAGCTTTTTGCTGAATGTAAAGATTTTTTAAAAAATGGGCACTCTACAGCTTTGTTTCTGTCTTGCTGCAGAATCTCCCCGGGCCTGACACTGGTACTTAATGTTTTTTCCCTGAAAATATGGATTTGATATAAAACATATCATCTAACACAGAGGAATTTACTTACCTTCAATAAGATTACATCATGAAGACTGTCAGAACCTCAAAGACAGACACTGGTAATCACAAAGACTTCCTTATCATGCAAATGATCCTACAGAAATACTCAAGAGTCAAAATAACTGTAATTTTATTTGATAAGTTCAGGCTAATTTTAATTATTTGTAGTAGTATTGAGAACTTTGTAATGTAATTTTTAAAGTGAGAATGATTAATAGCAGAAGTTCTCTCTACAAGCTGTTAACTTAGACACCAGGATATTATTCAGAGTGGAGGAACAGAATTGGAAGAGTTTATTATGCTTCCTTCAACTAAGTGGTAGTTTTGCTGGTTTAGATTTGTCATGAAAACTACAAGACCCTACTGTCTCTGCATACATGATCAACTAGAGAAATATTAACAGACAGACTGCAGTGAATAATATTTAGATTTTTACCATATAAAAATTGAAAAATACAGTATGGATAAATGTTTGACCTTAAGGAGACAAAAGCAATAAGCTATTTCTACCTATATTATATTAACACAAGACTGGCAAGTAATTACAAAACAGAACATAAAGAGGTGTTAAAAGATACACTGCGAAAGATCTTAATACATCAGACAGTGCATAATATTTGAGAACTTCTTTATACAGGCAAATTTTTATCTGTATTTCTCTAGTTGCAAGTTAAATAACATACTTGTTTGTCTTAAACACATACTAGAACAATAATTTTTCTATTTAAAAAGGCAATGTTAATAACATTCAGAGCTGTTGACAGAGAGGAAACAACAATTATATTCAAATATACTGTAAGTCATACTAGAGTGCTTAAAACCAGAAATTGTCAAGACCTTTGTATTGGGATTGCGTGGTGAGGTTTTGGTAGTGGAGTGGGAGCTACAGGAGGAGCTCATGTGAGAAGGTGCCATTAGCTTCCCCTGTGTCTGATAGGGCCAATGCCAGTCAGCTCCAAGTTGGACCCACCGCTGGCCAAGGATGAGCCAATCAGCAATGGTGGTAGCGCCTCTGGGATAACATATTTAAGAAGAGGGAAAAAACCTGCTGCACAACAGCAGCCAGAAGACAGGAGTGAGAATATGAGAGAGAAACAACTTTGCAGACACCAAGGTCAGTGAAGAAGGAGGGGGAGGAGGTGCTCCAGGCACCGGAGCAGAGATTCCCCTGTAGCCCGTGGTGAAGACCCTGGTGAGGCAGCTGTGCCCCTGCAGCCCAGGGAGGTTAATGGTGGAACAGATCTCCACCTTCAGCCCATGGAGAAACCCCCGCCAGAGCCGGTGGATGCTTGAAGGAGGCTGTGGCCCCATGAGAGCCCATTCTGGAGCAGGCTCCTGGCAGGACCTGTGGACCCATGGAGAGAGAGGAGCCCACACTGGATCAGGTTTGCTGGCATTACTTGTGACCCCATGGGGGACCCACACTGGAGGAGCCTGTTCCTGAAGGACTGCACCCTGTGGGAGGGACCCACACTGGAGCAGTTTGTGAAGAACTGTAGCCCTTGGAAAGGACTCACACCAGAGGAAGTTCATGGAGGACTGTCTCCCATGGGAGGGACCCCACACTAAAGCAGGGGAAGAGTGTGAGGAGTCCTCCCCCTGAGAAGGAAGGAGCAGCAGAGACATCGTATGATGAACTGACCACAACTCCTATTCACTGACTACAACTCCCAGTCACTGTGCCACTTGGGGGAAGGAAGTAGAGAAAACTGGGAGTAAAGTTGAGCCCAGGAAGAATGGCAGGGTTGGAGGAAGGTGTTTTAAGATTTAGTTTTTATTTGTCATTATCCTACTCTTATTTGATAAATAATAAATTATATTTTTTTTCCCAGGTCTAGTCTGTTCTGCCTGTGACAGTAATTACCGAGTGATCTCCCTGTCCTTATCTTGACCCCTGAGCCTTTCATTATATTTGCTTTGCCCTATCCAGCTTCAGGAGGGGAGTGATAAAGCAGCTTGGTGGGCATCTGACATCCAGCCACAGTCAACCCACCACAGCCTTCCACACCACTGAGAAATATTCTCACAGATGAGAGCATTTAGTATGTCATATAAGTACAGTTTTTCATTTAAGAGTATTAAAAAGAATACAAATTATATGCATATATCAAAAAAATTTCATTTTCAAATGCTTTCATGTTCAACATTAGTGTCAGATAAGTTTTAAATACAAAGCTTTAGTTGCACAAAATAGTTTCAACAGCACTTCCTCTGAAAGCAGCAGGAACAACAATGTAGAAGAACTGTGTGGTGGTTTAGTACCTGCCAGGGTCATGAGACCACGTGGCCGCTGCCCCTCCCCCACAAAAGGACTGAAATACAAAGCCCCAGGCTGAGATAAGGAGAGGTTTAATACAACAGTGTAACAGCAACAAAACAAACAACAACAATAACAATGAGAATAACAGTAATAACAATGGACAGAGCAAAATATCTACCAAAACAGTAGTGAGAACAGAGCGATGGTATAACACATGTGCTAACTGACCGGTCGCTTCAGCAGCAGGATGTGACAACGTCTGCCTGGTATCTGAATAACCCAGCTAGAGCCCCCCCCCCCCCCCGCCTGCTGGGGAAACTTAACCATATCCT
>ML998456.1:272661-290467 GCA_010365825.1 Otus sunia | reverse complement strand
GGTGCCCGAGGGGGTCCGGAGGTGCCCCGGGGGGTTCGGGGTGCCCGGAGGAGTCCGGGGGGGTTCGAGGTGCCCGAGGGGGTCCGGAGGTGCCCCGGGGGGTTCGGGGTGCCCGGTTGTCAGCGCAGGGGTGCGAGGACCCCCGGGCGCTGCTCCGCTCCGGATTAAGGATTCCCCGGCTGCCGCACGGCTGCGACCGGACCCGGAACGACCGGACCCGGCTGCTGCCGGAGCGGAGCCCCGGGACCGGGGCAGGGGACGGGCAGAGCCCGGGGCAGGGCCCGCAGTCCCGGGGCCGGACCCCCGGTGCCCTCGAGGCGGCAGCACCGCGACGGGGGCGGCCCGGGGCGGGGAACGGGCCGGGCGGGGCCGCGCCCGCTCCCCCAAACCCGGTAGTGCCGGGCGGCCCCGCGCTCTCCCTGGGCCGTTGCACCCGAGGCCGAGGTCGCGCTAATTAATCATTAACAGCAGAGCCGCGGTCGGTCCCGAGCCGCTCAGCCGCCGGTTCCGCGCCCGAGTGCCGGTGCCCGAGGATGTGGCTGTACCTGGCGGCGCTGCTGGCGGGGCTGTGGCTGCTGCGGCGCTGGCACCGGGAGCGGCAGACGGTGCCGAGGCTCTCGGAGAAGTTCGTGCTGATCACGGGCTGCGACAGCGGCTTCGGGAACCTGCTGGCGCGGCAGCTGGACGCGCGGGGGCTGCGGGTGTTGGCCGCCTGCCTGACCGGGCCGGGGGCCGCGCAGCTGCGGGCGGCCGCCTCGCCGCGCCTGCAGACCGTCCTCCTGGACGTCACCTCCAGCCAGAGCATCGCCGCCGCCACCGCCTGGGTCCGGGAGCGTGTGGGTGACCGAGGTAGGACGGGGCGGATGCCCCATCGTCACCCCCAGCCCGCCCCCGCCAGCTCGCCGACCCGTGCCGGCACAGCCAGGGCTGGCGCGGGGCCGTGGGCCGGGCAGCAGCCCCAGCTCACCCCGTCCCCTCTCCCCAGGGCTCTGGGGGCTGGTGAACAACGCCGGGATCGCCATCCCCACGGCCCCCAATGAGTGGCTGACCAAGGACGACTTCATCAAGGTGCTGGACGTCAACCTGCTCGGCCTCATCGAGGTGACGCTGAGCCTCCTGCCCCTGCTGCGGCAGGCGCGGGGCCGGGTGGTCAACGTGGCCAGCGTGATGGGCCGCGTCTCCTTTTTCGGCGGGGGCTACTGCATCTCCAAGTACGGCGTGGAGGCATTCTCCGACAGCCTCCGGTAATTGCAACACAGCAGACACCACCCCTGACTTCCCTGTTTGCTTCTCTGGGCTTTGGCTGGCAGAGCCTCCCTCTGCCAAACTCCCTCCTTGTGCAACCTCCAGCGAGCGCAGCGGGTCCGTCTCAGCCGCTGCCGAAGCGCGAGAGGAGGGGTTGTGGGGATGGTCAACTCGTAAGCGGGTGCGGGACACCTTGTGCCACGGCTGCGGGCCTGGGGCCCGGGGGGACCCTCGCCTGCCGCGGGCAGCCTCTGCTCCTCTCAGAGCCGAGCTCAGGCAGAGGCAGCGCTGGGAAGGGGAAGGCAAAGGGCTTGGCAGCGCTTTGGGTTTGTTCCCCCGCCCGCCGGCCCCGCTGCGGCTGCGCCTCCCCCTTCGGACCTTGCCCCCGCGCAGGATCCTGCGGGCAATGGCCCCGCGGTCCCGGCGTCTGCTCTGGCCCCGTCCAGGCTCGGCAGACATTTGCTCACGCGCCACCTCGGCCACATGCCGGGGCTGGCGCGGGGTCCGCTGGGGGTGTCGCCGCTGCTCCTGTGTCCCACAGGGCTTGATCCTTCCAGGCTTGAGATGCGCAACTTCGGGGTGAAGGTCAGCATAATCGAGCCGGGCTACTTCAAGACGCTGATCACCAGCAAGGAGAAGCTGGAGGATCCCATCCATTCCACCTGGGCGAAGCTTCCGGAGGAAACCAAAGCAGTTTACGGAGAGAAGTACTTGAATGAGCGTAAGTACCTGACCCGAAGGTTCCGCAGGGCTGTTTCTTCCTCTCCTGACACGAGGCCCGTCCCTGGGGCCGCGGGGCGTCCCAGCGCCCCGTCACCCCACTGCGCTGGTCGGCTCGAGGGTCGCAGCCTGAGCGGCGCTTCCTGCCTCCGCAGTGCTGGTGGGACTCAGGAAGCTGCAGAAGTTGTGCAACTCCAACCTGACCCTGGTCACGGACTGCATGGAGCACGCGCTGACCAGCCGCTACCCCCGCGCCCGCTACTCGGCGGGCTGGGACGCCAAGCTGCTCTACATCCCGCTCAGCTACCTGCCGGCAGCCCTCACCGATGGCATATTCGGCTCGTTCTACCCCAAATCGGTCCCGGAAGCCTGAGGCAGGGACGCGGCCGACAGGCAGCAGCAGCCAGGGCCTGGCAGCGCAGCGTGGGATCCCGCACCGCCCGTGGCCGGGGCCGTGCCAGTAGGTTCTTGACTTTCTAACTCGGTGTCTGTCACATCCCGCTGTCCCCCACTAGCAGACCTGTTTGCTTCTGAATAAAGACAACTCTGCTCCCCGCCTGGCAGGGGTTTCAGCCTCAGCTGGGGCTGCGGTGCCAAGGGCGTGTCCCTGCTCCTCCGGCAGCACTGGCTGTGCCGTGCCGTGCCGTGCCGTGCCGTGCCGTGCCGTGCTGTGCCGTGCCGTGCCGTGCCGTGCCAGGCTGCAGGAGCTCCCGGGGTCTCTGGTCACCTCCCGAGTGCTGTCTCCGTGCAGGGTCCGCGCCCGGGGAGGCCCGAGCTGCAGCACAGGATCATCTCTGTCCCCGCAGCCCTTCGAGGGGCCGGTGGCCCCCATGGCTGCGCCGTGCTGGAGGGTGCTGCTGCCCCGGGACCTGCTGAAGGGTATTTTTCCCTTCAGGCTTCCTGCAGCACCGGCCTTGGGGCTCTCCGGGGTCGCAGCTCCCTCGCTGCTGGGAGCAATCGCGCTTTGCAAAGGTCCTCAGGGCCGGTTGTGCTTCGCGCCAGCTCTGCCGGGAGCTGCCGGTCCCCGGCCCAGCCCATCCCGGCTCTTCCCCGCGTGTCCCGCTCAGGCCCTTCAGCGCCGGCGCAGCCTCCCAGCTCCTCCGCGGGCGACCTCAGGCTCAGCCCTGGCAGCCGGCGCTCCCCTCCCAGCACGACGCCGGCAATCGCCTGGCCCGTTCCCCGTGGTCTCCTCCGGCAGCGGGTGGCCGGTTCCAGCACAGAGAAAACCGCAGCTGGTGGGGACGAGCTTGGCACGGCCAGGGCAGGCTCAGCTCAGGCTCAGCTCTCGGCTCTGCCCTCGTTAACCAGCCAGTGACACTGTGGGCACAGGGAGCTGGCATGGGGGGGTGACTCACGCAGTTCATACCTCTAATTAAGGGCTGATTAGCGATGACTAGCTGGGGGTACAGCTCCTGGGGTTGCGCACTTGCCTGCAGGACAAAAGCAGCGTTTGCAGCAGCCCTGCTCCCACCAGCGTGCACAGAGCCCACGCGAGACCCAGACACCCCCGGGCTGTGCCGGAGCTCAGGGGGATGAGGGGCTACATCAGGACAGGAGGCAGCTCCCCTTGCGCAAGCTGTGTTACAGCTCGCTGAGCTGTTTCTCCAGCCAAGAAAGCTTTCCTAAACGCTTTGCTCAGCTTAGCAAACCAGTAAAGCGTCCCCATCAGCCCCCACACATCACGTCTCAGACCTGCGTGTGCCAGGCTGGCGCTGGCTGCTGGGGAGGGAAGGGTGGGAGAACGGCAGAGCCCTGGCGCTGCCTGAGCTCACCTCGGTCCCACGTTTCACCCGGAGCGAAGCGCTGGCAGGTGGAGGAGGAACTGGCCAGGCCCGGGGGGACCATCCTCAGCCTCTCCTCTTTGCCCTCCTGCACGCCGTCAGCCGGACCCACTCGGACCAACGTGGCCACTTCCTGGAAAGGAAACAGCCTCTTCCCTCTTATGTCCAGGCAAAGGGGAGAACCAGACCCTTAGGGAGGCCGGGGGCTCCTGGGCACACATGTGGGTGCCGAGAGCCTCGGGGCGCCCCGAGTGTTGTGGCGGGGACGGGGAGAAGGGACCGAGCCGTCTGCCCCGCTCCCCACGGCTCCGCTGGCTTGGAAACGCAACCGGCTCCCGGACCTCGCCCTCCCCGCCAGCATCAGCAGCCCCGTGCAAACCCTGACGGCACCCGGGTCGCTCCCGATCCCTGAGCTCGGGGTGGAAATTTCCTGACCTGTTCAATAGAAACAGAACGGCATCGCTGCCTCCTGGGGGCCTGAGCCCCCCCCAGCCCGTCGGGCGGCCGTTCACAGACCCCCGCGGCCCCCGTCCGAGCCGAAACGCGCCCCGTCGCTCTCGGGCCGAGCACAAAGCCGCCGGGTTCCTGTTTGCAGCCCGGGGCCTCGGTCCTGCTGGGGCTGGTACCTGCGCGCGGGGTCACCGGCGCCGGGCTTGTTGTTGTGAAACCCGACTTATCAGTGCCCTCGTGCTTCCCTGCTCCGGCCGTGCCTTCCTTCCGAGCTGATTGTTGATCACAAAGTCTTGTCTGCGCTTGAAAAGGAGATTTCCTGCAATTGTTTCGCAGGACTTGCAGCCTGATGCAAAATTTTCTGCCTATCAGCCCCCTCCCCAGTGCCGGGGCAAGGCTGGAGCCCCCTCCCTTCCCCTGCAGAGCTGCCAGGCCATCACAGCTCGGTGATTAATTGCTGCCCGGCCAGAGGTGTTTCTGCGGTGATAGCCATCTGCCATCAACTCCTGCCACAGCTCGGAGCGACGGCCAGCGCCGCCCTGGCAGAGATGTTCAGCTTTCAGCTCTTTTCCCCCAAAAAGAAACCCCACGCTCGCCCCGGCAGCGTGTGAGCATCGGGGACAGTCAGTGGCACGTTTGCCTCAACCCACCTCAAGCCCCGGCTCAGCCGGCTCCGTCCCAGGGGATGTGTTTTCCCCTCCTGCCCACAGTCACAGCGGGACCTGGGCAGGATCCAGCCCCCGAGACCAGTGGGGCCGCAGCACTGGGGTCCCTCGGGAGTGACGTGGAGGGGACCTGCTCAGGGGAGCCCCGAGGGTCCCCGCTCCTCCCTCAGGCACCCGCAGCTTCGACACCGACACCTGCCCGGAGCCTCCCGGCGCCCGTCCCCAGCCCCACACCAAATCAAACGGGAGCCGAGTCGCGGGGCTGGAAATCGAGTCAAAAGTCACCGGCGCTGGGCTGTCTCAGGATGTCGGACCACGAGGGTCATTTCCTGCTGGGAAGCCGCCAACAAGCCCACCCCGAGCTCGGCGCTGCCGCTGCAGCTCTGCTTTCCCAGAGGCGCGCGAGCCGCCGAGCCGAGAGGATCGCCGCGTTCCCGGAGCCGCCCCGCAGCCTTCGGCTCTGCCGCCGGTGAGCCCTCGCCTCTCCCTCCCTGCCCGCGCCTGTCTGTCCCCTCTCCCACTGGCCTCTCTCAGGACCTGCAGCTGGGCGAGGGCGGGATGTCGAGGAGCCCCGGGGACGGGGGGCTCCAGCCCCGGGGGCTCGCTCTCCTCTGCCCCGTGCTTTGGGGAGCGGGCGGGTGGCAGCCGCCCGCCGCAGGCCCAATGCTCTCGCGGGGGCGCCCGGCTGCGGCGCTCCCTGGCTCGCGGGGCTCGAGCGCCGTGGAAATGCCGCGGCGGCACGACGCGCTCCGGGCGGGACGGCCGCTCCGAGAGCTCTTCCAGCGGCACGAGGCTGGATGGGCCCGAGGCGTCTTTGCTGTGCGGATGCAGCTGTGCTGGGATCGGAGCTCTCACGCTTGGGGCAATAAAAGGATGTTAAGGTCAACTACATTTCCTTTAAGTTTATAATTTTGTCACCTACTTGGAAGTCCCGACGGGTCCCGGCAACGTGGCTGCAGGACGGGCAGAGCGAGGGCAGCTGCCTGGATTTACGAGGCGACCGCACGGCGGGGGCGGGGGACAGGGGGTCTCCTGCCAGCGCGGGGTCGAGCAGACGCGGTCACGGGCGCGTTCCGTGGCCTGGGTGCCCGCCCGCGTCCCGATGCCCCGCGGCTCCTCGCTGCACGCGAGGGATTCCCACAGGCTCCGCGGCGGCAGGACCCGAGCTCCGGGGGTGTCGGGGGATGGCACGAGCCTCGGCTGCTGCGCCCCGGCCGCCCGCGCTGCTTCTGCAGTGACCGACGTGACGAGCCTCGGGGCTCCGTCCCCAGCGCTGCCTGTCCCCGCGCCGCGGCCCCGGGCGACCAGGGGACAGGCACCAGCCGGGAGCTCGTGTGGGTGCAGGGGAGGCTGGTGCTTGTGACTTGCGTTTTGTCTGGGATGTGAGGTTACCGGCTGATGCGGATACGGCATCTTTTGAGGGCTGATGTAGGAAGTCACCACAGGGGTAAAAATCAGATTAAAAATTAACACAGAAGGGAACTTTCAGAGCCTCCTGCGAGGACTGAGCTCGGACAGGAGAGATCATTTCTCTCCAGTCTCAAGCTGCCCAGCCCAGCGCTCAGTGCTTTCCCTTTCCCTGCAGCTACCAGGATGGCCGAGGCGACCACCGCCCCCACCGAGACGCACACTCTCCTGAGCGAGTACGGGGACTACCACAACTGGTCCGAGCTGTTCCACCTCCTGAACTACACCTACACCTTCTGCGAGTTCAGCCTGGATGAGAACGTCAAGCGGGTGATCCTCTTCATCCTTTACCTGGTCATCTTTGTGGTGGGCTTGGTGGAGAACCTCCTTGTCATCTGGGTCAACTGGCAGACACGGGGCCACAAGAGCTTGGTCAACCTCTACATCCTCAACATGGCCATCGCTGACCTGGGGGTGCTGCTCTCGCTGCCCATCTGGATGCTGGAGGTGATGCTGGATTACACCTGGCTCTGGGGCAGCTTCCTCTGCCGCTTCACGCACTACTTCTACTTTGCCAACATGTACGCCAGCATCTTCTTCCTCACCTGCCTGAGCGTGGATCG
Organism: Otus sunia; assembly: GCA_010365825.1. Taxonomy (NCBI): domain Eukaryota; kingdom Metazoa; phylum Chordata; class Aves; order Strigiformes; family Strigidae; genus Otus; species Otus sunia. Next base: position 283,576 of record ML998456.1, on the reverse strand, counting down.
CTACGTGTCCCTGACCAGCTCCTCCCTCTTCTGGCGGAAGCACCAGCACCGCGCACGCCGCGTCATCTGCGCCTGCAGTTGGGTCTTGGCCGCAGCGATCCCGTTCCTGGAGGTCGCTCACATGCAGCTGGTCAACACCGGAGAGCCCATCTGCATCTTCATGGCCCCCTTCGAGACCTACGACGAGTGGGCGCTGGCGGTCAGCTTGGCCACCACCACCGTTGGGTTCCTCATCCCCTTCCCCATCATCACCGCCTTCAACATCCTGACGGCCAGGTTCATCAGGCGCACCAAGCCGGAGAGCAGGAAGCACTGTCTGCTCATCTACGCCTACATCGTCGTCTTCCTCGTCAGCTGGCTGCCCTTCCACGTCATGCTCACGCTGCTCACCCTCGACGGCAACCACATCATCCTCCACTGCACCTTCGCCCAGTTCCTCTACTTCTTCTACGACATCATAGACTGCTTCACCCTGCTCCACTGCGTGATCAACCCGATCCTCTACAACTTCCTGAGCAAGAACTTCCGCAGCAAGCTCATCTCTGCTGTGGTCAAGTACATCCCCAAAGATCAAGGCAGCCAGAAGGGCGCAGACAGCTCCTCCTCCACCACGCAGCACTCCATAGTCATCACGAAAGACAACCACCCTCCCAACTAAGGGGGGTCGGACGCTCCCGCTGGCAAGTGGCGGGGGGGCTCCCTGCACACACTCAGGTCAGTAATGTTGTTTGTCCTGGTGACAAGCAGCCACTTTGCCTTTAAATGACACTTCTTGGCCGGCCCCCTCCGGTGCTCCGAAGGCAGGGCAGGGAGCGAAACATGACATGAGGCGGTGCGGGGAGCCCCCGATGTGCTGCTGCGTCAGACCTATTTAGCTAGAGAAAGAATAAGAGATATTTCCTGTTTTCCAAAAGAAACACTTGCAGTAGTAAAGTGCGTTACTCTATCCAGGAGTCTGAACACAAATCCGGCCCCAGGACCCGACCCCCCAGCCACCCCCCAGCCATGGAGCTGGCACACACGATCTTTTCCCTTCACAAGTTCTTCTGCAGCCCCCGACCGTCGCTCGCACACAAGCTCTGGATCCCCCACGCCGTGGGGGTGCCCGGTGAACGCTGCCCCTTGTGCCACCCCGAGCAGGAGAGGGGAAACTCATCCCTTTGAAACACAAACCTCTCCTCCCCGCGCCTGATTTTACAGAAATGATGGCAACGTGGCCCCGAGGGGCTGAGCACGACGCAGACCCGAGCTGTGATGAGGGGAGGAACGATTCGAGATCAGCGACAGGTCGAGAGCGACGCTGCAGACCCAGCAGCAGACGGGCGACGGCCAGAACTGGGTTTGTCTGGGCACGGCTGCTCCCAGACGCGACCGGCGGCAGCAGAGGGGGGGCTCCCGGTTGGCGTTTTGCAGACCCCCTGAACGCCGGCTCCTTCGGAGCATCACCTGGCACCGGCCGCGTGTCTAACCGTGGGCAGGCGCCGGCAGCCCCTCGCGCGCTCCCTGTCAACCCAGATCGCGCCGCAGCACGCCCCGTGCAGGAACCGGGCTCTGGGCTCCTCGGAAACCGGAGCATCCGCAGAAAGTTCCTCGTCATCTGGATTCTGCTGTCACGTGCTGCGGGTCGAGCCCTCGGCAGGGGAAGGTGAAGGAGTGACAGTCACTGGAAGGGAGTCCATAAATCTACCAAAGGCCTTGAGCTGCTTAAGAAACACATTTTTCAAAAAGCAAAGCGTAAGCAAATCTGGGGACAGGATGCTCCCAGCACGAGCGGGGGGAGCAGGATGTCCCGGGCTGCGGCAGGAGCCCACGGCCAGGGGTTAGGACGGACACTCGGTTATCAGGGCGCTGCCGGGGACAGGGCTCCTGTGCCGGGGTAAATCGCTGGATACTGAGGGCTCCTCGGGCAGAGTCCTTCCTCCTTACTACCAGTGTTGAGAGAAAAAGCCAAATCCACCTCTTACACAGAAATACTTTGTACTGTAGTGGGGAAGAGGCCAGACCCCTGGTCCCAACCGTTCCCTGCTCGGGGAGCGGCTCCGCGCGGCTCCTCGCCCGTTACGGGACTCACACACGGTCTCACAGCCCGGGCAGAGCCTGTCCTTGGGGACCTGCCCAGCCCAGGACCCACCGCCCTCGTCCCCGACCCTCCCGGGCACCGCGGGCGCAGCGAGGCCGAGCACCCCAAGGCCGGTGAACGCCGACGTGACCCATCCTGAATCCTCCCTCGGGTTTCCTGTTGCTCATCCCCCGCGTTTTCAGTGGAGAAATGGCAGATCAGTGACAGTAGCAAGGTGTGAAAAGTGACATAACCGGGACAACAATATATTCAATTTCAGGTTACTTAAACGTGTAAAGTTTGGTATTTGACCTATTAAACTTTTTTTTAAAACTCTCCTAAAGTATCTGCAACTTTGTCCAGACCTCAGGGCCAGAGTGGCCTCAAATAAACCCTGGTCCAGCCCCACGCAGTGATCTGGGCTCGAAACCCAGCAAGTCCCTCAGCCGGGTCCCCCACCGCCCCTCAGAGCCCCCGCCGCCCCGCGGGGCCAAGGGGCCCAGCCCCGGCTCCTGCCGCAGCCCCCGGCCCGGCCCGACCCCCCAGTGCCCGCCGCAGCGAGGAGGAACCTCCTGCCGGAGAAGAGCCGACGCGGCTCTGGCGAAGCCCAGCGGCGTTTGCCCGCGGACCCGGCTCGGCGGCCGACAGCTCCGAGCCTGCGGGGGTCCAGGGCTCCGTGAACCACAGCGCTGGCGGCGCGGAAAAGGTTTGTCAAGGGACACAAGCCCCAAGTGTTTCCTAAACGGTCTCTAAGAAGGGCTCCGCTCCCAACCCGCCCGCGGAGCGGCTGCGCCCCCTCGGCTGCTCCGGGCACCGGCGGCGAGGAAGAGGCCCCGGCCGCCTGGACCCGTGCCACGAGTCCTGCAGAGCGCAGCAGAGGAGCAGGATGCCCGACGGCTCACGTGCTTCCCAGGCGCTCCCCAAGAGACGCGAGTGCCCGTCTGCACGTTTAAAGGAACGAGCTTTATAAAGAAGCACGGTACAAGAGGTCAACGTTTTCCATTTTATTATTCTAAATAAAAACCACACTTTGTGCTGAACAATGGAGTATAAAAGAACCCGATGTACAACGATTTTAGACATCTACTATTTGGGGGGAAAGTTTACAAAATATACAAAACTTTACAGCAAATAGATAGTAAACACTTAAATATCAGGAGGTCAGTACCTACTATTAACTTAACGAAAAGGTTAGACAGCAATTCCACTCTTTTTCTTTCTTCTGCTTAATTATTCTGATAAGAGACCTGGATCCTTTGAGGAGGGGGAGAACCAAACTGAACTTTGCGTTTCAGAAACCGGTGAAGATGACCAGGCTCGAAGCGCTGCCTCCGGGAGGGGTTTTGTGTCGGGGTTTCCCGCGAGGACCCGCAACCCAGCCGCTCGCAGCGAAGCGTTTCCCCTCTGCCTCCCCTCCTGCACCCCGAGGATCCCAAAGCACTTTGCAAACACGAGTGAAACCTCGCGGCTGCCCCAGGCGAGGTAGGTGAGTGTCGTCCCCGGGTTCGGGGGGGAGCGAGCCCCGGAGGCGAGCGGGCTGGCCAGCGGCGGAGCAGGAGCAGATCCGGGCACGGAGTTCGACGCTGCGAACGGCGCTTGGCCTCCGACGTGGAGCCGGCACATCTGCACCCCCAGCACCCCCCCAGCACCCCCCAGCCCCGCGCCGCTGGCCGGGCCCCCGCCGTGGCACCGCGATGCAGCTGGGTCGCAGCTTCGGCTCCTCGGGGCAGCGCAGCCCGCGGGGGCTCGAGATGAGCCCGTCGCTCCGGCCGACNCCCGCAACCCAGCCGCTCGCAGCGAAGCGTTTCCCCTCTGCCTCCCCTCCTGCACCCCGAGGATCCCAAAGCACTTTGCAAACACGAGTGAAACCTCGCGGCTGCCCCAGGCGAGGTAGGTGAGTGTCGTCCCCGGGTTCGGGGGGGAGCGAGCCCCGGAGGCGAGCGGGCTGGCCAGCGGCGGAGCAGGAGCAGATCCGGGCACGGAGTTCGACGCTGCGAACGGCGCTTGGCCTCCGACGTGGAGCCGGCACGGCTGCACCCCCAGCACCCCGCCAGCACCCCCCAGCCCCGCGCCGCTGGCCGGGCCCCCGCCGTGGCACCGCGATGCAGCCGGGTCGCAGCTTTGGCTCCTCGGGGCAGCGCAGCCCGCGGGGGCTCAGGATGAGCCCGTCGCTCCGGCCGACCCCGGCCGCGGCGCTTTCCGGAGGAACACGGGAGCTCCAGAGCCTGACGCTGGCTGCAGGCCTGGGGGGGCCGGGACCCTCCCGGGGGAGGGAGCGCTCGGGTCTGTCCCCCCTCTTGGGAAGAGCCCTCTGAGGAGCAGCGGGGCCGGCCCAGCACGGGAACGCTGCAGGTCCGGATCCGTCCCTGCGCCCCCCCCGCAGACGGGACTTGCTGCTGATCTCGGGATGTTTCACGTGGAGATTCACGGTAACACAGGAAGAATCCAAGAGACAGAAACGCCGGGACCCGAGCGCTCCCCCCAGCCCCACAACCGAGAACGACCGGCAGAGAACGGGGGGGCTTTTGCTCTCCCGTCCCTGTGCCCAGAAGAGTGGGCTCGCTCTGCCCAGGAGTGTTTCAGTGTAAAAGCTTCTCTTTTTGGTTTATGTGCACAAAAGGCTTTTGCTTCACAGCTTCGCTAGATACGGGGCTGCAGACGCCCCAACCCATCCAAAAGTTCATGACAGCTTCTGGGACATTTTAGGAGGGTCTCGAGGCTTTGAGGACTCTCCCAAGCCTCGTCTGCCCCCTCCCATCCTTCATAGCAACCCCCAGAGCCGAGCAGGTCGCGTCCGTTCCTGCCCACCAGGACAACGGCAGAAACCCCGTAACTCAAAGGGCTCCTCGGAGGAGCCTCCAGCGAACTGCCCCCAGCTCCCACGCTTTCCTAGAGCACCACACGTTCTCCAAATACTTTTTGTTTTTTCAAACTTGATAATACTAAGCTGACCACGGATCCGCAGACCAGCTAAAGGCCTGAGGCCGCGGCTGAGCGGCACCACGGGACCGGAGTTTGGAAACCAGAGCTCCGGCGGCAGCTCGGCGCAGCCCGGCCAGCCCCAGGGGCGGTGGTCACGCCGGTGCCTCTCCTCCTCCGAAAACGGGCTCCAGGCACCAAAATCAGGACAAGTCCAGTTTAACACCCCCCAGGGCAATGTCAGCTGGCCCCACACTTGGCCAGTATTACAGAGACTGGGGAAAGGACACAAACTCCCAACGGCTTCTTGCTCCTCCCCAGCAAGGTCCCTTCCTCCCACCCCACCTCCGGGTGCTCCGGGGTGACTGAGGATGACACGAGCTCGGGATGAAGGAGCTGCCTGGGAAGGGTCATTAGGTCCGGCCAGGGCTCAGCACCGACTCCCGTCTCTTGCCACGGCGGGGCTGGGCCTGGAGCCGCCACGGTGGAAACGGGCAAACGGCGGGGATGGGGGGATGGATGGAGCCGAAGGGCAGGAGCTTCCAGCAGCGGCAGCCGCACCCTCCACTCCTCTGCAGGGACACGAGCTCCTCCCGCTCCCGACAGCGACGGGGTGACCTGCTCTGCAACCCTGGGGATGCCGCAGCCTCGCGACCCCCAGCACACCACAGGCTGCCGCCTCCCCGGCCCCCCAGCGCAGCGGCACCGAGCCGCCCCCCGCTCCTATCGCTGCAGAGCTCGTTTCGCAGGACTGCGGCGGGGACGGGGCTGGGGGAGGTTTGCTCCCGACGGGGAAGGCTGTGCCGGGAGCGACCCGACCCGGCCAGGTCCAGGAGCTGGCACGGAGCAGGAAAGGATGGAGGCTGCCGCTCCCCCACGCCCAGCGCTCCGCAGGTACGAGCCAGCCATCTCCACCGCGCTCCCGGGAGGTAGGTAGGTACCACAAGTGTTACCACCCTCATTTTACAGATGAGGAAACTGAGGCAAAGAGGTGAAGTGACTTGCCCAAGGCCACAGCGGAGCGGGGGGAGCGACCCCCAGGGATTCCTCGCTCACCAGCCACGCGTCCAGCCCGTGCTGCTCCGCTGCCGCGGGCTGTCCCTTCGAGAGGAGGGGAAAGCGGGACGAGTTTACAGGGTTTGCAAATCACTAGTTTTGTTTTGTAACAGCATATCTTACAGAAGCGCAGGAGCCGATTTACTACGACTGTGGCTTGAAAGCCCTGAGCGCTTCCTGTTTGTGAGGTAGAATGAGTTACCTAAGGGCAGTCATAACTCATGCTGCGGCATCGAAAATATTTGTTCCTCTCCACCTCTGCCCCACAGCACGATCACATGGGAAACAGCCGATCCCCACCCTTCCCGGTGTAAACACCGCCGGCGCAGGGCTGACCCGCGGCGAGGAGGGTCCCCGGCCGGCGCCCGACGCGTGGCCGGGGGAGGCTGAGCCGAGGTTCCCCTCAGCAGCGACTGGTGCCGCGCGGCGGCGGAGCTCAGAGCACGACGCGACAGGAGATGAACAAACTCACATCGCGCCAACAACATCCTGCGACACGCGTTTGCCACGAGACGTGTCCGGGACGCGGCGATCCACGGCGGCGGCCGCGGGAGGGGGGCGCCCCCTCCGCAGAGAGAAGGGTCCTCGACGGTACCTTCCTGGGAGTTAAGGCAACAGCTTCCTCACGCCTCGTCCGCTGGGATCCGCGCGGCCGCTCTCGACGGCCGGCGGGGGTGAGGCACGACCGGGCCATCGCGGAGCATCTCCCGCGGAGCAGCCGGCCCCGCCGCGAACCGGCCTCCCCTGCCCTCCCCAGCTGGGCGGCTCCTCGCGATCCCCCCGCTCGCCATCCGCCTCTGGATCGGCTCCGCAGAGGCCGCGTCCCTCCTTCACCCGCTGCGGCGGCGACGGGTCTCAGGGCACGAGCCGGCGGCGTGTCGTGGCCACGGCGGAGGGGCCGCCGGCCGCGCCCCTGCCCGGGGAGGGCTCCGGAGCCCGGCGCTGCCCTGGCGAGCGACCGCCGCCCGTTTATCGCTCGTGTCCCGACAGGTTCCGTCCCTGCCCACCTGCACGCGCACACTCACGCGCTGCTCGCTCCTCCCCTGCCACGGAGCAACGACTTCAAGGCTGATTCTGTGACACGGACTTTGCTTATCTCTTCGCAATAGCAGCAGAACCCCAGTGATGCCCAGAATGAGTCTTTTTTTTCCTTCTTTTTTCTTTTTTTTTTTTTTTAACTTTCCTTCAAGTCCAGCACCATCCTGCTCTGGCTCTGTCCCTCTCTACTGAGGTCAGGTGTGAAAAATCTTAGCAGCATCAGTTTGTGGACAAGCTCAAACTGAGGGTTAGCCTAGTCAAGTGGGCTAAAAGGTTAAAAAAAAAAAATCTAGATTCAAAACCTAGTAAGAAATGCTAAAAATACAGAGCTCGATGGCCTCTAACAGGACCAGAGGTAAGTAAACACAACAAGACTTCTTGGAAACAGTGATGTAGCTTACGTGCTGTTAATTTGTACAATGTCACCAATCTAAAAAGCCCTAGCAAGGCCAAAAAAAAAAAAAAATTCAAAAAATAGAAAAGGAGGATTCCATCCGTGATGCCTGACCATTAAATAAAATAAACGACATCTTTTCCACAGCTTCTGTAATTAGCATTCGCTCCTTCGCTGGCCCTGCCCCGCCTCGCCCCATCAGCTGTCCGTGTTTTTCTCCGCGTCTTTGGAGTGGATGATGTACATGAAAGTCTGCTCGATGGTGAAGTCCGGGGGGAGGCTGCCCTTGTGCACGCCGATGTGCTTGCTCATGAGGTTGAGCGTGGAGCTGTAGTGCCCGCAGACGGTGCAGCGGTACATGAGGGCTCCCGAGTGCGTCCGCAGGTGGCACTTGATGGTGGAGCGGCCGCGGAAGAACTTGTGGCACACCTTGCACTGGTAGGGCTTCTCCCCGGTGTGGATCCTCCGGTGGTAGTTGAACTCGCTGGTGTGGGCAAACCTCTTCCCGCAGACCTTGCAGCTGTACTTGCTGTTGCCCGGCTGGTTCTGCAGCGCCAGGTCTTCGCTCAGGAACTCCTCGGGCAGCTTCCTCTTCTGCAGGCCCTGCTGCTGGAGACGCTCCCCGAAGCCGGGCCGGATCTCCAGGCCGGCCCCGCACTTGTGCTGGCTGACGTGGTAGCGATACGCCGCCTCCAGCTTGAAGCTCTGGCCGCAGAAGTGGCACCGAAAAAGAGCCTCCTCCACGTTCTGGTGGACGGCCAAGTGCTTCTCCAGGAGGTGCCGGTCCACAAAGCTGCTGGCGCAGACAGAGCAGGAGAAGACGGAGATGCCCAGGTGGGCCAGCGCGTGCCACATCAGGCTGCAGAGGCTGAGGTGCCGCTGGTCGCACACGCCGCACGTCTGGCTTTTCAAGTTCACGTGGTCCAGGATGTGGTTGCGGACGGTGTGGAAATCTTTGGCCAGAGGCTTCCCGCAGGCGGCGCACGCCAGCTCCGAGCCAGGCCCTCCCCCGAAGACGGCGACCTTCCCCGGCAGCGGGTCGCTGGGGTGGACGATGACGTTGTTGTCGAAGACGCCCTCTCGCCGGTGGAGCGTCAGCTGCCACTGGGTGAAGAACTTGGTCTCGCACATGTCACAGGAGAAGAGAAAGATGCCGATGTGGGACAAAACGTGAGTGACCCTGGAGTTCCGGTCCTGGAAGTGGGTTTCACAGACCTTGCAGTTCCCGGTGAGCAGATCAACGTGATCTCTCGCGTGCTGGCGGATCAGCTGGATGTTGGGCTCCAGGACCTTCTTGCAGACCTGGCAGGGCATGGCCTTGCTATCCCGGCTGTCGCTCTCAAAGGCCAGCTCCTCCTCGCTGTCGTCGCTCAGCTCAATGACTTCTTCCGAGGGGCCCAGCTCTTCACTGGCGTCTTCGAAATGCAGCTCGTCCTCGCCCAGATCCTCCAGCTGGAGCTCATCCATCTGCCCGAAACCCGGCTCTTTGGAGTGGTCGCTGTTGCTGGGGCAGGAGTTGCTCCCCGTGGAGACGTCCAGGGAAGGGTCAGCGCTGAAGAAGCCGCCTTTGCCGTAGTCGCCGTTGCTCTGGACCTTGTACTGCTGGCAGGAGCTGGCGGAGGTTTGAACGACGATGTTGACGCCGCCCAGGCTGGGCTGGGTGGCCCCGCTCGCGGCGGGAGCGAACGGCCCTTGGTCCGCCTCCTGCTCCGTCTTGGGAGGCTGCTGCGGGTGCATCAGGGGAAGAGTCTGGCTGGCTTCGCTCACAGTGTTCTTGTCGTCCTCTTTGTAGCTGCCCGCCACCTCCCCGTGCAAGATGTAATTCCGCTCGGGGCCAAAGTGCTCCCCGCCGCCCCGGATTTCCCCCAGAGAATGGCTCTGCTCCGAGGAGGTGCTGCTCAGAGGCCCCGAGCGGCCCTCGCTCACGGAGAGGGACGGCTGCTTGGTGACGGCGGAGCTCTCCAGGTCCGGGAAGGTGGAGTGACAGGCCTTCAGCAGATCCTCCATGCCCAGCCGCTCGGCCACCTCGTAAATGACGCCCACGTTGATCAGGTCTGTGAAGAGCTCCGAGGTGTACACAAAGCTGAGGATCTTCTCGAAGTTGGCCGGCGTGATGAAATCCACCACGTAGGTCCTCGCAGCGTCCAGCCCCGTGTTCAGGAAGAGGTTCTGGAAGTAGCCGGCGGCGCAGGCCAGCACGGCCTTGTGTGCCGCAAAGGAGCGGCTGCCCACCAGGATGGTGACGTCGCACATGGTCTCGGAGAGCCTGCACTTGTTGAGTTCCTTCAGCAGGTTGTTGGGGTGATTGGTGCTGTGCAACTTGATCCTCATGCCCATTTTAGCAGCTGCTTAAGCGTCCCTCTCCTGGTCAGCTGCTTCTTCACGCATTCATCAGCGGCGCGAGCAGGAGGCGCTTGGCGTCCAGCAACTGGCAGGGCAAGGGGCTCTAGAGGGAGGAAAACGCAAAAACCATCAATGCTTTAGCAACCACAGAGACGCCGTTCCAGCCGTACCTCAAGTTTTCCACCTTCCTGACGAGCAACAGAGAAGCAGCAGCAGAGCTTAGAGGGAGACTGACTAAACCCCATCGTGTGACATCAGAGACTGACTCTCCGAAGGGAAAGACGCGCAAAGGGAAAGGAGCAAACAGCCGAAATAAAAAGCCATTTACTCTGCCAGCGGCAGCCTGAAACTGTGTCCGGGCAGGGACCGAGGTCCCTCTGCCTCGCGGCTCCGCTCAGTCCTGAACGCGAGCCCCAGGCGGTGCCGTCACGCAGACGTGCCCCTCTGAGCTCAGGCTCTATGCGCTGCCCGGCTTCGCCTCCGGGTCTCCTCCAGCTGCCGCCGCTTCGCGCCTTTGCCCACGCCCGTCCCCAACTTGTGGTTTCCAGGTGGGATCTCACTCCGGGGGCTCCCCTGGGATCCCTCCTCCGCCACACCGGCACCCGCAGCACCTGCCGGTGCTCTTGGCCGGGCGGTTTGTGTCACCCGGCCCGTGTCACCAGCGATTCCCACCGCAGCGCGTCCTTCCCGCCCGTCCCACCGCCCCTGTCACCCCCTGCCGCCAGCAGAGCTCAGCCAGCCCTTGACCAATGTACCCCGGGGCTCTGTCCCCAGACCCCGCCGCCCTCTCCCTGTGACAGGGAGCGACGACCCCAGAAGTTGGGGGGTGGCGGGAGATGGGACGGGGCTGCCCCTGCCCCCAGGACGCGGGGGGACGGCGACAGGGCCGGCCCCTGCCCGAGGAGGCAGCGGGGAAACACCGCGCCCAGCCGGGGGGACGGGGAGGATGAGGGTGGCCGCGAAGGCTCTGGAGGGGCCGCGCTCAAACACCTGGACGTGGGGAATCGGGGGGCGGGGGGGCGGCCTGGGGACGGGCCAGGAGGGAAAAGGGACGGAGAAGGGAAGGGGGGGGGAGCGGAAAGGGGGGGGGCGCGGGGGGGCAGGAG
>ML998456.1:255959-270031 GCA_010365825.1 Otus sunia | reverse complement strand
CGCGGCCCCCGGCCCCTCCTCGCGCGCCCCGGCACGACGCAGCCCTGGGCACGTGTGGGGACACACGCGGCGGCCGCGGTCCCGCTGCCGCGCTGGCACAGCCGCTGGCGCTCGCTCCGCAGCCGGGCCCTGGGGGGTCTCGTGCTGCAGCGGGGACCAGCTGGGCCCCCACCACACGTGCACACGCGTGCACACACGTGTTCACCTGCACACGCCTGCCCACGTGCTCTCTGTACCGCACACCCTCCCCGCGCCGGGGGTCCCGGCCTGCCCGGTCCCCTTCCCCAGCCGCCCCGTGACCTAGACAGCGCCCACCCCCCGGCCCCCACCCGACTCAGCCTCCTGAGCCTGGGCTTGACCCCGCGCCCCGACTCCCCCCTCCCCAGCCGCTCCAAGCGCCTCTGTGCCCCGGCCAGGGCCTGGGGGTCCAGAGGTGGAAGATGGGGGGGAAAAGTCGGGGGGAGGCGTCGGGAGGGGAGGGGGAGGACGGAGGCCAGCGAGTGAGCAACAGGCGGCCCCACGGGAAGGCGGCCTGGCAGCGGCGTTCACGTGGCAGCACAGCCCGGGGCAGGGCAGCATCTGCAGTGCTGGGGACGTTAATTAAATCGGAGCCTGGCCAGAGACGGCCTAATTAATTAATAACACCTACTTGTGTGGTGCCAAGTGCGACGCAGCCGCGAAGAGCCTCGGTGCCCCGGGCTGCGGCGGGATTGTTTACGGCTTTCGCCCCTCGCCACACGGCGGAAGGTCCCTGCGCTGGGAGGTGACACCGCCCGGGAGGGGAGCGGGGGGAGCCCCCGGAGCCGGGGCACGTCCGCGCCGTCAAGTGCCCCCCCTGGCGCGCACACGTGCCCCCCCCACGTGCAGGCGCTGCCTGAGCGCCCTGGCACGCCTGCCCGCACACCCCCCGTGCACGACAAACCGCGTCGGTGCTCCAGGGCCCACCTGGGAGCTGGTGCTGACGCCGAGGTGACGGGGAGTTGTCAGCTCCTGGAGGTGACGCGGGTGACGTGTGGGGACAGGAAAAAAACCCTCTCCCAGGTCTTGATGAGTGCGGGAGAGAAAAGGCAGCGGGAGGGGGGAGGCTGCCGCAGGAGGTGTGCAGAGACCCCAGGACAGGCGAAGGTCCTGTGGGATGTGGGTGGCAGCGGTGGCTCCTCTTTGTCCCCCCACGCCGTGACCCCCCGTCCCCTTCCCCAGCTCCAGCGCCAGCCCTGGGGAGGGCTCCTGGGGCAGGGGCGCAGCTGGGTGGGAGGGGGGACACAGCGGGGGGACCCTGGGCAGGGGGGGACGGGGTCGGCCAGCGCAGGCAGGCGGGTGCCAAGGCCCTCACGTGCCAGCCCCCCGCAGCTGCCCAGAAATTGCCTCGGCGGCGGCGCGAGCTCCTTCCCCACTTCATGGGAAAAGTGGCCGCAATTTGTGGCCTTTCCAATCAGCGCCGAGCCGAGCGCCAGCCGCAATCAGGCGCAGGAAAGGCGGGGGGCCGGGGGGCAGGGGGGGGCTCCATCCCCGGGGCCGGGCTCTGCCCCCGCCCTGCTCCAGCACCGCGGCGCCGCGTCCCGGGGCTCCAGCATGACGGGGTCCCCCCACCCCGCCTGTAACAGGGGGCACCCACCATGACACCGCCCAGGTACCGACACCAGAGCATCTGTTTAATGGGTTTGCAGCAATTCCTGGGCGGTGCAGGGACCCGGCGAGGCGGGGGGATGACACGGGAGGGTGGGCGGGGGTGCTGGTGTGTGGGTGGGGGTCCCAGCGGGGGACGGGGGTCCCCTCAGTGGACCAGAACCTCCATCTTGTGGCTGCCCCGCTTCTTGCAAACAGGGACGTCGCTGCCCGCCTTGGCTGACTCCACCACGGTGACGGCCACGTTGCCTTTCTGGAAGCGGGTAGAGAACCTGGGGGGGGCCAGGGGGGGTGTGGGATGGGGCCCAGCTCCCCCCAGCCCCCCCATCCCACCTCCTCCCAATGAGCCGCCTCCTCTACATCCACTCCAGCCGGGCCCCTCCAGCTGATGCCCCACCCTGTGACCCCCACCCTCGCAAGCTCCGGCCCCATGGGCCCCACCCTCGGTAGCCCCCTCCCGCCCCCCCCGCCCTGCCCATACTGGTCAGCGATGTGCAGGGACAGGGCCTGGGCAGTGGCGTCCATGAGGGTCTGGTGCAGGCGGGTGACGAGCTCGATGAGGTGGTCGCTGATGAGCAAGAAGTCGCCCTTGGCCCCCCTGGTGGAGGTCTGCGGGGGGGGGGGGGGTGTCAGTCCCATCGGGGACCCCCCGAGCCCCCAGGGACCCCCCTCCCCGGGTACCTCCTTGAGGTGCAGGGCCAGGAAGCCGTCAGAGAAGCGGGTGACAGAGACGCTGTGGATGTCACTCAGGCTGAGCACGGTCTTGGGCTGAGCGGCCTTGGGGTCGGCCAGGACCAGGTGCTCGGTGGTCAGCAGCAGCAGGCGCGGGACCGTCTGCGGGCAGGGGGGGTCAGTGCAGCCCCCCCATGCCCTCCCGCTGCAGAGGGGACAGGGACGGGGCTCACCTTGCCGCTGGCCCTGTTCACCTTCCTCACGGTGTCGGCCATCACCAGCTTGTCCTTGGCCACCGCGTGCAGCTTCTGGTACTTGGGGTTCTGCGTCAGCCCCAGGTACTCGCCCTGGAAGGGCTCCTGGAGGCTGCAGATGGCGGCCGTCAGCCGGAGCCGCCCCCCCGTGCCCCCCCCTCCCGCCAGCCCCCAGCACCTTTTGGAGTAGAGCGTCTTCTTGTCCTTGAAGAGTTCGCTGGCGCAGAGCTTGGCCCGCAGCAGGGCCCTGCGCTCCGGCGTCAGCTGCTCCCAGTACTTCTTGCACTGCCGAGGGAGGGGGCGATTCGGTGCCGACGAAGAGCCCTGGCGCCGAGGGACACAAGGTCCCAACCGGAGCCCCCCCAGCTCCCCCTTCCCGCTCCCACCTTCCAGCGGTAGAAGATGCTCCTCAGCTCCTGGTTGGCGTCGGCCAGGAACTTGTACGGCGCGGGGGGCCAGGTCCGGTCTGTCACCGACAGCGGCGGGAGGTTCCTCCCCAGCCCCAGCAGGAACTTCTGCACCTGGGGGCGGCAACGCAGCGGCGGGTCGGGAGGGTCCCCGGCGCAGCCCCAGAGGCGGGGGGCTGGGGAGGTGCTGCGCCCCCTCTCCCCCCGGCCCCGCTCACCAGCTGCCGGTAGATGAAGTTGGCCAGGCGGGTGCTGGCCTCGGAGCGGAAATACCTCCGGTATGTCCTGCGGACCTGCCGGGGACGGCGGCAGCGGTGGGGACGCGGGGCCTCGCCACCTTCCTGCTGCCAGCCCCCCCCGGCCACGGGTGTGTCCCCCCGCCCCGTCCCCGCTCGGCCCCAGAGGAGAGGACAACAGCTCCAACCCGACAGGGTGGGCAGGAGCCGGGGTGGGCAGACAGACAGACAGACAGACAGACAGCGGCAGGACAGAGGCAGCGGGAGGGCGTGCGGCCCCACCGTTACCTGGTACCCTCTCCAGTAGGCAGCGATGGTGGCGGCGGCCGCGCGACGCCGGGACTGCAGCTTCAGCTCCCGCAGGAGCCGGCGAGACTGCGGGGTGAGAGCCCGGGGAGCCCGAGGCGAGGGGAGCCCCCCGCGGGTAGGGAGCAAGCGCGGGAGGCGGGGGAGAGGCGGGAGAGAAGGACGGAAGATGGGGAGAGGAGATGAGTCTGGTCCCACCACGGGTCGCTGAGCCCCCAGACCCCCCCCGCCACGCGCCCCCCACCCCGCTGCCCCGCGGTGCCCGGCTCTCACCTGCCAGCCCCGCGCGTACGCCTGGACGGTCAGCGCCGACCGCTTCAGCCGCTTGTACTTATTCTTTTGCTGTGGTGGGGAGAGGTGGGGTGAGCTGGGGTGCGTGGGAGAGCCGGGGGGCCCTGCCCGGGGGGTGAGGGATGAGCAGGGGAAGGTGGTTCCTCACCATGTGGCACCGGAACCAGGCGGAGATGATGATCTGGCTCTTGCGCATCAGCTGGTACCGAGTCCGGCACCGCCAGCCCCGGAATATCTTCTGGATGAGGGTGGCAAGTTCGGCCACGCGCTCCTGGCGCCGCCTCTCCAGGTCGAAGAGCTGGGGACAGCCAAGGCCAGCGCTGGGGCCGAGCGGGGACAGGGACCCCGGCCAGGAGCCCCCAGGACAGGCTGCGGCATTGCCGGGAGCCCCCGGGAGGGGCTCGGGGCCATCAGCAGGGCTCGGGGACCTGTGGGGCCGGCACCCGCTCTGGGTCAGGCCCTGCACCCCCCCCAGCAGCGCGACTGCCCCGTGGCGGGGTCCCCCCCGCTCCCCCCGTGCCCAGACTCACGGTGTGCGGGGAGCGGATGAAGATCTTGGTGTGGCCGAACGCCAGCTCCTCGGGGGGGAACGCCAGATCCGCCAGCAGCACCTCGGCCCCCTGCCTGCACCGCGGCGGGAGACGGGGCCGGTCAGAGCCCCCGGGCTGCGGTGGGGGGGCCCCGGGGGTGCCCGCGGTCCGGCCCAGCCCCGTACCTCTCGCTGCCGGCCCAGCGGGGCCAGGTCCGGGGGCTGAGCATCTTGTAGCGCTCCAGGAAGGGGCCGTAGAGCTGGCGGAAGGCGTAGCCCGCCCGCCGCACCCGCACGTTCTCCATCAGCCCCAGGTACCGGACCTGCGCCAGCACCAGCTCCGGCGTGAAGAGCATCGCTGCCTTGGTCTCGTTGGGCTTGATGCACCTGGGGAGGGCAGTGGTGGGCGGGGGGGTCCCACTGGCTCCAGCGCGGGGGTCAGGGCTCCCCCGGGCCGGTACCTGATGTAGTTGGGGTTCTTGGAGTAGAGGTTCTTCATCAGCGTCGCCACCGAGGCCTTGAACTGGAAGCCGGCGGTGGGTGGCAGCTTGAGGGAGACCTTCTGGGGGTCTCCCTCGGGGAAGAGGGAGCGCAGCAGCGCGTGCCGGGCGGCCCACATGGCCTGCGAGAGGTCGCGGAAGAGCAGGTCGTTGTTCTTCTCGATGAAGCCCGTCACGTTGTAGGTCACCTGGGTGCGGGAGCGGGGTCAGCGCTCAGCGGGGCGCACGGGGGGGGGCGCGCTCGGGAGGGGAGGAGGGAGAGACCGTAGGTCAGGGTCTCCATCTCCCTTCCCAGTCCGGCCCCGCAGCTCCCGTGCAAGCTGGGAATTGGCCGGGGGGTCCCGGCTGCCCCCGCCGGCGGACCTTGCCGGCGTAGTGGTGGATGCGGAAGCACCGCGGCGGCAGGCTGGCGTCCATCACCCGCCGCGCGCTCTGCGTCTCCTTGCTCTCGTAGTGCTTGTGGCCGGCGAAGAGCTGGTCCAGCTTGGCGAGGAAGGTGTCCTCGTTGACCACGCCGGGCCGCAGGCACTCCTCGTCCAGCATGGCCAGGACCCCGCACTTGCTCTGCGCCGCGACGGACAGCGTCACCCCAAACCGGCCCCGGCCCCGAGCCGGGTGTGACGGGGGGATGTGGGAGATGGGACCCCCCGCTGGGACCCCGGCACCGGGGGGCAACTCACGTTCTCGATCAAGTTGCAGATGATGCTGTTGTCGAAAAACTCCACCGGGGTCCACCGGATGCCCTGGGAGCAGACGGGGGTCAGACACACAGACCCCCGGCCACGGGGCACACAGACCGCCTGGGCCCTGCCCCACGGACACCCCCCAGCTGATGGGGGGCAGGAACCGGACGTCCGGCCACGGGGATGGGGGTCCCAGGTCCCTCCCTGCCTTCCTGCTATTGAATTGGCTCCCGGCAGGGAGCGGGGCGAGGGAGGGACGCGCGGCGGAGCTGTGTCCGGCACTTCCCCGTCCCTGGGGGGCCACGGCTCCTCGGGGCCGCGCTCTGGCGCAGGCAGAGGGGCCGCATCCAGCCCGACCGGCGCGGGCCGGGGGTACCTCTCGGACATATTCCTCCTGCTCCTCCTTGAGGGTCATCAGGATGAAGATCTGCTGCAGCTTCTCGTTGCAGTAGTTGATGATGAACTGCTCAAAGCCGTTGTCCTGCAAGAGAAGGATCCTGCGTGGCAAGTTGTGCCCAAGTCCCGGGCCCTGTCCCATGTCCCACCCGCCGCCCCTGGCCCCCCCAGCAGCTGGACGGGGCCAGGTGGGCCCCGCACCCACCTGGAAGATCTCGAAGCCGTAGATGTCCAAGACGCCCATCACCTTCCGCTGCTTGCCCGGCTTCACCTGGGGAGAGAGCGGGGTGCTGGGCTGGAGCCCGATGTGGGGTGGGGGTCCAGGGCCCCGTCCGGGATGGGGGGGCTGGTGCCCATCGCCCCGGGCGCTCACCTGGATGCTGGTGTTGATGCGGTTCACCAGCCAGTCAAAGAGGCGGCTGTAGATGTTCTTGGCCAGTGCGTCCCGGCCATAGTAGCCCTGGGGAGAGGGGCGAGGGGCTCGTGCTGGCTCCTGGGGGCTGCTGGGCATCGCCCCCGTGGCGGGGGACGGTCCCGCTCACCTGGGGGACGCTGAGGGTGGTGAGCACGGTCTCGTCCCGCGCCTTCACCGTGCGGGAGCACAGCGCCTGCTCCAGCGTGCCGGGGTCCAGCCCGATCAGGTCGCAGATCTCCTGCAGCTCTGCGCGGGGAGGCAGCGGGGCTGGGGCCGGGGGGGGCCGAGCGGGGGTCCCCCGCCTGCCCTGGGCCCGTCCCCGTCCCTACCCTGCGGCTCAGCGACGCTGCAGGCCTCCATCCCGCTGGCCCGGTGGCTGCTGCTCAGCTGCACGTTGCCCAGCTTGAGCACCACGGCCGTCACCTCCAGCAGCGCCGTCACCTCAGCGGGCGAGAAGCCGATGACCCTCATGGCATCCTGGGGACGGGCACAGGCAGCTCAGCGGGACGGGGTCAGCCCCAGGGTGTTTTGGGGGGGGTCAGGGCTTCCCAGCCCCCCGGGCCGGCGGTACCTGCATGGCGCGGAAGTTGGCTGCGTCATCCACGCCGGGCAGGACGGAGCTCTCGCGGTTCAGGTAGCCGTAGTGCCGACAGTCCTGGCGGAGCTTCAGCTGCTCTGGGGGGGAGGAGGCGGCTCAGCCATGGCCCCCCAGGCCCCCGGCCCCCCCCGACCCCCCATG
This sequence comes from Otus sunia, assembly GCA_010365825.1. Lineage (NCBI taxonomy): Eukaryota > Metazoa > Chordata > Aves > Strigiformes > Strigidae > Otus > Otus sunia. The sequence goes on along the minus strand of ML998456.1, from coordinate 262,977 downwards.
CTGGGGCGCCTGGACCTACGGAGCAGCTGCGCCGAGCCCCCAGCCAGGAGCTGGTAGAAGATGTGGAAGTTCCTCTCGCCCTTCACGTGCCGGACGATGCGGGATTTCTCCAGCAGGTCTGCGGGTGGGGGTCAGCGTCACTGGGGCGCACGAGGTGGGACCCCCCCCCCGCGGGCGATCGGTACTCACAGTTGCTGATGACCCCTCCCAGGGGCTCCCCCTTGAAGTCGAACTCCACGTCCATGTACTTGCCCTGAGGGATGGGGCAGGGGTCAGGGCATGGAGGGGGGGGAGGGGGAGGGTCCGCTGCCCATGTCCCCACCCCCGGCCCCATCAGGGTCTGCGTGGCCCCGGGGGACGTGGCTCCACCGCCCCCGTTCCCTGGTCACTCACAAATCGGGAGGAGTTGTCGTTGCGGATGGTCTTGGCGTTTCCAAAGGCTGCGGGGGGAGGACGGGGTTACAGCGCGGTCTGGGGGGGCCGTGCCGAGCCCTGGGATGGGCGCGGGGTGCGGGTGCGGGGCACGGGCGCTCACCCTCCAGCACGGGGTTGGACTGCAGGAGCTGCTCCTTCACCTTGTCCACCTCCTCCCCTTTGCTGCACACAGCCGCCACGTAGGACATCACCAGCTTGCTGGCCTCTGCGGGCGGGGGCCGTGGGTGCCGGGGCCGTGCCCGCCCATCCCGCCAGCCCCCCGCAGCCCCCCGAGCACCCGGCGGCGGCCCCGGCTCTACCTGTCTTGCCGGCCCCACTTTCACCAGTGATGAGGATGCACTGGTCCCTGTCCCGGTCCCGCAGCGAGCGGTAGGCATCGTCGGCGATGGCGTAGCTGGGGGCAAGGAGGCGTTAGAACAGGCTGGAGCAGGCCGGGGGCTGCAGGAAATGCCACGAGCCCCCGCTGGGGCTGCGAGGCCGCCCTGAGCCGACTCCCCCAGACCCCGAGGCCTCGGGCTCGCCCGCGGGCGAAGCCCTTGGCAGGATCCAGGAGGACCGAGGGCGCCCCGGGGCTGCTGGGCTCCCCGCGCTCACATGTGGGGCGTCACAGCGAAGAAGTTGCAGTTGCGGTACTCCTGCACCTTCTCGGGGGTGTAGATGGGCAGGGGCCGGTACGGGTTCACCGAGATCACCACGTCCCCGATGTACGTCTGCGGGGAGCGGGACGGCCGGGGTGGGTGCGGGGCCGGGAGGACCCAGCCCCGGTCCTGGTGCTGCCCATTCCAGAGCCTGGACTCTGCTCCTCCCCGCCAGACCCCACACCCTCTCCCGCTCCCCCCCGCAGACCCCCTGCCCCTGGCCCGGTGCCCACGTAGATGTGGCTGCGGCGGAATCGTTCCTGCAGCGTCTGGAGCAGCGACTCCTCGGTCAGGGGGTCCAGCAGCACCAGGTCCCCGACGGCCGCCGCGTCCAGCCGCGCGTTGGTGGCTTCCATGGCCGGGTGGCTCCGGGGCAGCTGGGGCAGAGCGGGAGGGGGGCTGCAGGCATGGACACGCAGCCCCTTCCCCAAACACCCCCCCCCAGTCCTCAGCGGCCCCTGCGCCCCTGGCTGCCCCCCACCCTGAGAGGCCCAGAGGGCCCCGGGGGGGCAGGGAGCCCAGCACTGGGGGGCACAGACCCACTGAGACGTGTGGCAAGGCCAGTGGGCTGAGCCCGGCGGGGCGCAGGGCAGGATGCGGCCCTTGGCCAGGGGGGTGCAGCTGGGACCTCGGCTGCTCCCTGACCCCGTGTGTCTGGCTCCCCCGGGCACCCCCAGGGACAGGGGACGGGGCAGCCACCCACCCACAACGGCACAGAGGGCTCGTTCCGGGGGCACCCTGGCGCACAGGACCCCATAAGGGGGCTCAGGAGTGGGGTGGGGGCAGGACGCCGGGCTCCTGCCCACCGCTGCAGGGAAGCGGGGGCCCGGTCAGGAAACACGGACACCTGGATCCTGTTCTTGGGGCAGGGACGAATTCAGCCTCCGCTTCCTCCCTCCTTCCTGGCGGGGGAAGCCGGGGCGGGGAGGGGACAGGCTTGGAGCAGGGGGACCCCAGGCCCCCCCGACAGCCCGGCAGCACCCAGGGGCTCCCACCGGAGACCTGCTGCTTCCCCCCCACTCCACTCGTCCCTCACCTGCCTGAGGGAGCAGCCACGTCCCCCACCGTGACCTTCACCCCCACTTTACGGCCCGGGCTGTAAACCCAGCCCAGCTTATCTGTGTGTGGGGAAAGTTCACGATGGAGGTGGGGAGGGATGGGGCGAACGGGGCGAACGCAGCGAACGGGGCGACGGCCGCGGCTCCGCCAGCAGCAGCCTCCGCAGGGACGGCGGAGCCAGTGACAGAGCCCTGCGAGCCCCCCCGGGCAGGGTGCCGGCACCGAGCCCCCCGTGCTGCTGGGTGCGGGACCCCACGGTAAGCACCCGCGGGTGGGGACCAGAGCAAGAGACCCCCCAGCTCCAGGGCAGCCCCGGACTCACCCCAGCCTTCCCCAGGACGCCGGGTCCCGGAGCCCCCCACACCCTGTGGGGTGGGGGCTGTGGGGACAGGGTGCCCCCGGCCAGCCCCGGGGTGCAGGGGGGGGGTTCAGGTGCTTGAGGCTGGGGGCCAGGAGCAGAGGGGCCCACACTCACCTGGGGGGCGCAGAGCAGCAGCTGCTGGAGCGGCTTCAGCTGGGGCTGCCGGTGGGGCTCAGCCCAGGCCAGTGCCCGGTGCCGGCCCGGTCCGGCCCTCGGGGGGGCGGAGGGCAGGAGGTCCCTCCCTCGGCACCACGCCCGCTCGCAGACGGGGAAACTGAGGCACGACACGCACCAGCCCCGGGTCCCAGCCCGGCCCGACGGCCGCCGCGCTCCCCCCCGCCCCGGCCGCTCGGAGCAGGAACAAGCGGAGAAATTCGGTGGCGGCCAAGAAACAAAGGAGCTTCCTCCCAGGGGTGCGGGAACCGGGCGAGGGGCCGGCGCTGGCAGCTCGGGGGGGGGAAGGTGCCTGAGGCACAGCGAGAGGCGCGGGGGGGTCAGCGCTGGGGTGCTGCAGGGAACCCCTCACCCAGGGCCTGTCTTTGTTCCCCCGGCACCGTGCAGCATCCGCGGCCGGGACAGAGACGAGGACGAGCCCTGGGTCACCCCGGGACAGAGCGACGAGGGTCATTACCTACAAAATACATCTTTATTGAAAATAGAGTCTTTAACCAGGCAGCGGGGAGGGAGAGACGCAGCACCAGGGGCTGCTCAGCGCAGGGCAGGGAGGGAAGCACAGCAGGGGCTGGGGAGCAGAGCGGGGACAGAGAGAGACCAGTGGCAAAAGCTGGGGGGCTGGGGTTCAGGCCGGGCCATGGGGCAGGTTTATTGCTTGGAAAGTTGCATAGATGGGGGCGACTCCCCAGCTTTGTCAGCGCTGAGCGGAGGCCCCACCCCAGCGCAGGGAGTGGGACCACAGGCACGGCCCCTGCCCCAGCCGGGAGAGGGGACAGGGAGCTGCTGGCACCTCAGCGCCGGCAAGGCAGGGAGGAGGAAGCACATTCACACTCATCCTCAGCCCGGGGAGAGGGAGGCTAGGCACAGCCTCCAGGGGAGGGGGCGAGGGGCACCAAGGCTTCAGGGCTGCCTTTGCCCGAGCTCCGCGACGTGGGGGAGGCGCTGGGGGTTTTTGGTATCCACATGCGATTTCAGCCAAGGCAGAGGTAGAGCAGGAGCTGCCGGAGCCCTCGGGCATCTTTGGTAAGAGCAGGAGGAGGAGGAGGAGCAGGAGCAGGTCACCGCTCCCTCCCCAGGGCAGCCTGGCAGGGGGCACGCAGGTACCGCTGGGACGGGTCCAAAGTTCCTCGCATGCGCGTCCCCCGCGCAGGCACCTGCGCACAAGACAGACCTTCCCCTTCGTCCCCACCCTGGCTGGCAGCGACGGTCCGGGCCGAGCCAGGGCGGCTCCAGTCCACCCTCAGCAGCAGCGTCCCCCACCCTCAGCAGCAGCGGGGACCTCGCCGGCCCCGCGGTCCCCAGGCAGGACGAGCCCCCTGCGTCCCCCCAAAGCCTTCATGTCTTTTCCTGGCAGGAGCTGCCTGGGGAAGATGAGGGCATCGGCCCTCCTCATCCTCCCCCCAGGCTCTGCTGCAGATTCCTGCTCTGCAGGCGCCAGGGCAGTGGGGAACCAGCAGCCCCTCACCTCCCTGGGGCCGGGACAGCCCATCTCAGTCAGCATCCAGGTGGTTGTGGCTCAGGGGACAACGCGTGTGAGCCCCGCCCAGGGAGTTGTTCTCCTCCTCCTCCTCCTCCTCCTCCTCCTCCTCCGAGAGCTCATCTTTGAAGATGTCATCCAGGCTGTACTCCCGCTCGTGGACAGAGACCTCATTGGGGGTGACGTGACAGGCACCACCCACAAAGTCAGCAAACCTGGGGAGAAGCCGCAGAGCGGCGCGTTGCACACGCAGGCCTGGGCCTCCCGCGAGGTCCTGGCACGCGGGGAGCCGGGGTGAAGCCCCCTGGCACCGGGACGGGGCGTTATCTGTCCCTCCCCGGGTCACGCCCTGCTTCCACACCCCACGGACCTTCCGTGCCTCCACCTCCCTCCCTCCAACGCCAGAGGTGGTGGCTCAGAGCGCTCCCAGGCTCTCGGAAGCACACGGAGATGCAGTCAGGCACCCCCAGCGCGCCGCCGGCGGACGTTACCTCTTGGGAGACTGGATGCGGGAGACCGCGGTCCAGGCGGAGAAATCTGGGCTTCTGCAGTAGTTTCGAAGCTCCTCAAGGGCCTTGCGGGTCTCCACCTCGCCCTGGAGCCGGTACTCCTCCTCTGTCAGCAGGCAGGGAGGGCTCGGCCCCAGCCTGGCGCTCTGCACCCTCCTGCCAGCGGAGCAGCTCCCGTTACCGCCCGCCCGGCGCCGGCCCAGCTCCCCGGGCAGCGCGTCCCGCCGGCCCCCGTGGGGAGCAGGGGGCACGGTCCTGCGCCAACGCCAGGGAGGAAGGGACACGACCCCCCTGGTGCACCCAGCGCAGCCCCAACCCCAGCGAAAGGCCCAGGCTCCGTCCAGCGGCTCGCCCGGGGCTGGCGGGGGCGCGCGGGGCTCACCTGTAGGCAGCGAAGGCCCATTGCAGGGGGTAGTCCAGGTTCTTGGTGCAGATGGCGATGACCACCAAGGCCAAGGCGATGGGATGGATCTGGATGCCCGAGTACATCAGCAGGAGGCCCAGGAGCTGCAGGGCCCAGGAGAGGAGGCTGATGCTGCGCTCGTTCTCCAGCGGCCCGTAGCGGTAGCACACGCCGAAGCTGACGAAGCCCACGAGCAGCAGGTAGCCTGCGGGAGAGGGGGGGCATCGGGCAGGCACGGACCGGAGGGCTCAGCCCGGCTGAGCGGCGCCTCGGAGCCCACCCACCCCCCCCAGGATCACGAGGGCTCGGGGAGCCTCAACCATTTCCCACCGGCACGACGCGGCGCCGGGAGGAGACGCGCAGCCCGGAGCCGGGGGGTCGGAAGGGCTCGCACCTACCCAGCAGGTACTGCCAGAAGCGCTCGCAGATCTCCCGCAGGTTCTTGAAGATCAGCTGAAGCAGGTACAGGGAGAAGGACCAGCCTCCCGCCAGCAGGATGTAAACGGGACTTCTCTAGGAGAGGAGATGGGAGATTCGGGGCAGGCTGTGGGGCGGCAGGCAGCCACGACCACCTCCCCCAGGGGCTGAGCCCTGTTCCACCCGAGGCCAGACCCACAACCCAGCACCCCGAGGCCGTGTACTCGCACCACAACAACCGCACAGGTGTAGAAAGGGCTCGCGAGCCCCCAGCAGCCTGACACCCACCCTGGGCATGACCTTGGACATCATGTAGACGAGGATGAGCAGCGAGGCCAGCAAGCCAAAGCTAATCCCGGCCGAGTAGTAGAAGAGTTGGCTCCTGCAGAGACCACACGCGCGCACAAGGTGTTTTACAGCTCATGGGTGCCTGTGCACAAACACACCCACTGGCAGCAACCCCCCGAGGGCCTGCAGAGCCACCCAGGCGCTGCCCACCCCGCCCTCCCCGTCCCCAGCTCCCGGCGTCGGGGTGAAGGAGAAGACTCACCGGCTCAGCGTGTCCCCACAGAAGAACAACAACAGGCCCAGGAAGAAAACCAGGAACAGCTTCGGGTCAAAGCCTGGAAAGAGAGCGAGTCCAGGCTGAGGGGAGCCCTGGCACGGTGTCCTCTGGGTCGAGCTCCACCTGACACTTGCCCACAAGGAGAGGGAAGGGGCAGCACCGCAGGCAAGCCTCCGACAAGCGCCCTCAACTCCCCCATTTTACCCCCCCTGGATGAAGACACGCTTCCCTCTGCGGGCCCATTCTCCTCCCCAAGGCAGGTGAGCACACCACGAGCACCCGGGCAGAGCCTCCCCCACGGAGGAGACGTACGTCGGAAGAGGACAACGCTGTAGGTGGTGCCGGCCTCCAGCAGCTCAACCTTCAGGCAGGTTTTGTTGCTGTAGAGATCCACGTCGATGCTGGTGTCGTTCAGCTTCTCCTTCAGGAAGGAGAAAACGTTCCACACGCTGAACTCCTCCAGCTCCTCCTCGCTGCCCACCTGGGTCACTCGGATCATCCGGCTGCTGTTGACCCGGATCTGCGCAGGGGAGGGAAGCAGAGGGGTGGGCACGGCCGCTGGTGCCGGAGGGTCCTGGCCCAGCCAGAGCCGGGGGGACCCGTCCCCCCTCACCTGCGTCCGCGTCCATACGTCGTGCCACTGCGGGACGCGCGTGTTGGTGTAGCAGAAGTGGTGCGGGGCCAAGCCATGGTACGCGCGGCCCTCCTGGAGCGGGATGACCGACTCCCTGGCACCTGCGGGGCACGGAGCGGGGGCTCAGCGACCACCGGGCCCCTCCTCCCGCCGCGCCCCCTTCCCGGCCTCCAGCACCCGCCGGGCGGACAGAGCCGCCCCCCGCCCGTCTCCCGCAGGGACCCCCCGAGGCGCAGGAGCTCCCGAGCCCCCCCAGCCCCCCGCCGCAGCACCGGGGGAAGCGCCCCGGGGGTCCCCGGGGGCGCAGCGGCCCCTCCCGGCCGGCGGGCGGGCGGCTCTCGGCGCA
>ML998456.1:154546-236187 GCA_010365825.1 Otus sunia | reverse complement strand
GGGGGACCGGGGGGCACCGGGCGCGGGCGGCGCGTCCCTCTCCGCGCCCCTCGGCCGCGCCGCAGCGCCGGGCTGCGCCCCCCGCCCCGGCCCCCCCTCGCAGCCGCGGTGGCCGCCCGCCCGCTCGCCCCATTTTCTCCCCCTCGGCCGGTTTCTGGAGCCTTTCAGCCCCCCCGCCCTCCCGTTTTCCTCGGGAATCCGAAGTTTTCCCCACAGCCAAGCGGGAAAGTTGGCGCCGCCGGGGCCGGGGCTCCCCGGGGGCCGGGGGGCCGGGGTCCCCCCCCGCTCCCCGGGGCCGCCGTGACAGCCCGGCCTCGCCCCGCGCTCCCGCTCTTGCATAACCGGGGCCGCTTCAGCTCCCGGAGCCGCCGCAGCCCGGCTGCGGAGTTCGGCCGTGGCTGGACCGGTGGCACTGGGAAAACGTTCACCCAGCGCTGGGGCTGTCTGTCTGTCCGCCTGTCTGTCTGTCTGGCCGCTCCTGCCAGGCGTTTTTTTCCAGGCTGCGCACGTCCCGTCCCCTCCCGCACCGACCCGTTCGGTCACGGGCCCCTCGGGCCCACCGGGCCGGTGCCCGGGCTCTGGACGCACGAGGGGCCGCTCCTGGCAGCGCCGGCGCCGGAGCTGGCGGCCGAGGGAGCCGGGGGTCGGCGGTGGCGAAGTTCCTCGCGATGCCCCGACGCGCGGGGCAGGGGCCGGTTTCCCCTCTAAAAGCAGCGGGATGGGGGCTCTGAGCTGGCGCTCTGCTTCCCCCTGACGGGCTCCCCCCGTCCTTGGGGGAACCTGGCAAAGGCCAGAGACGGGCAGACGGGAGCAATCGGCTGGGGAGGGGTTTTTCGGGAGGGTTTTGCTACCCCATTCTTCGCCCACCTTGGGGCGAACCGGGCGAAGCCGCTGGTGTTTGGTGTCGTGGCAGCGCCTGGGCCGTCACCAGGCCGGAGGGATGGAGGAGGAGGAGGAGGAGGAGGAGGCAGAGGTCCGGGCGAGCGCCAGATCCCTGCCCCAGATCAGCGTCTGGGGCCGCAGGAGGCTGGAGCCTGCGGTTTCCATCGCCTCGGCCCCTCCTTGCCCCCCCCGGGGCTCGGGCACTTTACTCGTGTCCCTTGTAGGGGGTGGTAGGAGCGGAGCCGCTGGTGGCACCTCGCAGCCACCCCTGCTCAGGGACGCCCGTTACCGCGGGGTCGATCGGCCCGTGGGCACCGACAGTGGCTCGGCAGGGCCGGGGGTGGCAGACGGCCGAGCCCACCGGGGTGACCCCCCCACCTCCAGGGACCCCAGGTCTAGGACGCGTCGTCCCCGCGGTGGCAGATCCAGAAGTTCGTGGGGGCGGGAGGGACGGGCACCGCTCGTTGCATAAGCTGCGTTGCCTTTGGAAACGAGGCTGCAGCACGATGATGTGCCAGAGGAAGTTCCTCCATCCTCTTCACCACCCCGGGAGCTGGAGCAGGGCAAAAGCCGGGGCAGAGATGCCCCCTCCTCGCGGCAGCCCCCTCCCCGTCCAGGGGCTCCCCGCGGGGCGATGCTGGGGGTGAAGGTGCCGTCCCACCCCGCGCAGCCCTGGGTGGCCGAGCAGGGCGAGGGCTCCTCTGGAGAGCTGGGGACGGAGCGGGGCAGCTCTGTGCGCAGGGGGATGTGGAGGGGGCTCTCGGAGCCCCCTGCGCCGGCGGGGCTGGGGGGAAGCAGGAGGTGGCACCTGGGCTGGTGCCTGGGCCTGGCTGCCCTGGCCAGGCTCTGCTTCCCCAGCTGAAGGTCTCCTGCTGCCCGAGCGGGGTGCGGGGGGCTGGGGGGGGCCGTGGCAGAGCCGGTGCTTCCCGGGTGCCCCTGGGAGTGGGGCGCAGGGTCCCCGTCCTTGTCCAAAGGCCCGACCCCCCACGCCTGCTGCCTCAGTTGGCAGCTCTGGAAGCTGTTTGTTTGTTCCTGGCTTTGGCTGCCGGAGAAGGGGGAGGCAAAGTCCGGGGGGGGGGTGGTGGGGGTGGTGGTGGGGAAGCTCTTCCAGGGGGACAAAGGGCGCCGGTGCGGGGCTCCCATCTGCCTGAGCTCTGCTTCCCCGGGCCCCGGGCGCCGTTGGGCAACGCCGGGCGGCCGTCGGGAGAGGAGCGAGGGCAGGCGGGGGTGTCCTGCCTCTGTTGTGGAAATACCTGCGGTTGGGGGTGGCTGCGGTGTTCGGGTGCAGCCCCTCCCTCTCACCGCCTTGGTGGTCTGGAGCGTCGTGCACGAGAGGGGAAGCGCCTGTGCCCGTGTGTGTGCGTGTGCTCACATGTGTGCGTGCCTGTGCGCATGTGTGTGTGCGTGTGTGCACGTGTGTGTGCGTGCCGCTTCCCTGGGTGCACGTGGATGCGCCCGGAGCCGCGCTGGGTTCAGCGGAGGTGGAGAGGGGAGTGTTGGGGGGCTGCTGGTGGGACACAGCAGGAGGTGTCTGGCTGGGGGCTCCTCCGTGCGCTGGTGGGGGCGGGAGGGTGCCCGGCATCCTCGTGTGGAGCGTCCCGGGGAGACCCTCGGCCCTGTGCAGCTTGGGGTTCCCGGGAGCCCCGCGGGGCCTCGCCCCTGCGCGGGAGGAGCGGTGCCGCGGGATGCCAGCGTGCCCCGTGCTGCTGCGGCGTCCGGAGGAGAGGGCCGGGCCCCGTCCCCGTCCCGCGTGCTCCCCGTCGGGTGATGTGCGCTGATGTCGAGAGCAGCGTCCCTGGCACAGCGGGGCGGCTCTGCCCGTTTTGGGGTGAAACCGGGGCGTTGCCTTCTCCCAGCTTGCAGAGCTGTTTCAAGGCGTCGTGGGTGGTGCGGAGGTGGGAACAGCTGTGGTGTCCCCCTCGTCTTGGGTCTCTTAGCCCCACCACTTGCCCCTCGTCTTCTCTCCGTGCCGCTGCCGTGTGCTCCGTGGCAGCCTGCGGACCAGCTGGGCGCGGGGGCTGCTCGAGCCCTCTAGCCCGTGACACTTTTCCTCCGGTGCTGAGTACCCGTCGGGCTGGTGGGGAGCGGAACCGCGCTGGAACACCTCAAAGGCCCTGGGCCCCGGCACCTCCTCTCCGGAGGAGCCGACTCTGCTTCAGCGTTAATCGGTTCCTCTTCACCACCAGCCCGTACCGGGTCGGTGGCTCCCCGGTGGGGAGGGCCGGTTGCCCTCCTGGAAGCTGGGAGCATTGTTGCCATTGACCGAGGTGACGGCGGCGGCCGGGCGGGGATTTGGCCGCGCTCACGTGCGCCGTGGGCTGCCCGGCGCCGCGCGTCCGCCGGCGGGTTCCTGCACAGCTCGTCCCTGCGCGGCGGCAGCCGGTGGCGGGGAGGAGGGAGCTGCTCTGGCTGTCAGGTGGATCCTGCTGCCGAGGCCTCGCCACCATCTCGTGAGCGCCAGGGACGCTCCGCATGGAGCGGGGCTGCCCGCGTGCTCCCACCGCCCCCGTTCCAGACACCGTCCCCCCGGGGACGGGCGCTCGCAGCGGGGGGTTTTGCGGCCGGGGAGGCACGAAGAGCTGAGCCTGTGGCTGTGGCTGCCTGCGGTCCCCCGGGGTTTTGGCTGTGCCTTTGGGGTGACTTCCCGTGCTCCCAGGGGTGGCCTTGGGCCCCGAGGAGCCTCTCCAAAACGGCGCAGGGAGCACGTGCCTCTGCGGGTGCCCTTTGCCCTGGGGGGGTGCACGGGGGTGCTTCCCGAAACTGTGGGACAGCCTGGGGAGGGGCGGCCACGGCCGGGCCCTCGGGAGCCGTCGAGGGCTGGGGGTGGGACAGGCTGTGCCGCGGTCCTGCTGAGTCGGCACTGTTAGCGCGGTGGTAACCAGGAGGCGAGGCCGCAGCGTTGTCGTGGAGCAGGAGGTTCCTCTTCCAGGCACTGAAATGGTTTCAGTTCCCAGATCGACGCTGAGCACCTTCTTCGTGCCGACCCTGCAGACAGAATTCTTGCCCCGTGCCCCCCAGACCCCCTGGCCGACCCCCAGCCCGGCCTGCAGCGCCTCGGCCAAGCGCAAAGTCCTTCTGCTCCCAGTGCGTCCCAGCAAGTCGCGGGCTGGGCTGGAACGCGGCCGGATCCGGCGGCCCCGGGTTGGGAAATGGGCTCCTCGGAGACGGTGTCGGCTCCTGGCGGCGGCGGCCCGCAGCCGGCTCGGCGGCGAGCAGTGGATGCGTCGGCCTGTTTCTGTCCTGCGGTCGCCGCTCCGCCGGGCGGACACGACTCCCCTTGTGCCTCGGCTGAGTTTATCTGTCCCCTCCCTCTGTGCGGGACGCTCGCCCCAGCCGGGAGCCGCCGCTGTGGGGGTGCTGCTCCCCAGGACGGGGGGGGGGTGTGGGCCCTTCTGCGCCCCGTGTGGCAGAAGAGCCGGCCGAGGCCCACGAGCTTTATCTTGTGCCGGGGGAGCGGCCGGTGCTGTTGGTGCTGGGCCCGGTGTGTGTGCTGTGGGGGGTGGCCCCGTCTCGGGGGTGTGGGGCACGGCTGCTGCCCCCAGCGTGGGACCCGGTGAGTGGCCACGGTGGCCGGTGGCGCCTGGGGTGGGGGCGGCACGTGCCGCAGCCTCGCCGAGCCCCTGGGGGGTTTGTGTCCAGCACCGACGGCCGTCGGCTCCGTTGCACCGTGGCCTCTTGTCGAGGGGATGCGTTTCCCCTCCTTCGGATTTTGCAAGCCAGTGCAAGACCGACTCGAGCTATTTACAGACCAGGTTTTGCTGTTGATTTAACTTTTCAGTCACTTCCATTTAATGTACCTTGGCAGGCCGACCTGCCAGCGGCAAGCAGCAGCAAATATTTTCAGCATTTTCTAATTCAGCTCAAACTTCTTGTCTTGTTCACTCTGTGCCTCTTATTTTAAGAAGGAAAAGTACTGGGTGGGCCGTGAGGACTGTTTTGCTGGATGTTATTCTGTTGTGTGAGGTTGCTTTCCCCAACGCAGTCCAGCCATTTCTAGGGCTAAATATAGACTCGCAGTGTCCTCTCTGAGCCAGGGGAAGGGAGCAGACTGGAGCTGCAGTCATGCAGATGCTTTGCAGGATCAGAGTTGGTCCCAGCACTGCTTGAAGCAAAGAGCTGGTGGGGTTGGCAACTGAGGTGTTGGATAATGACCTTGTGCCACCTCGGAGCTTCTCCGGTGGGACTGAGGGGAGGGACAAGAGCAGCAACGGCAGCTCCAGGGAGCATCAGCCTGCAGGGAAGGTGAGAGCAGGTCTGCAATGTCTGCAAAGGTGCAGACTGAGGCATCAGTGGGAGCTGCAGATGGCTGGGAGGGAGTCTAATTGAGTTGAAAGTTGCATCTTTAATTGAGTGGACTAATTAGCCTCTTGCAAGATGCTGTTTCTCCAAATGAGACCGTGGCAAGCATGGGCGGGCACTGATGGTTGTGGTGACGGGCAGGTGAAGGGCAAGGTGAACCCCCAGCGTGCGGTTCGCTTGCTAAATATGAGGCTGCTGGCGTGGGGGGGCGCGGGAAGTAATGGCTGCTTTTGGGCTTCCTGCTGGGCTCGTGACTCTGGTGTCCGTCCCTTGGAGACCGAGCTGAGGAGGAGGATTTCAGCCTGGGGGGGACGAAGGCTTTCTGAGCCGTCACGCGGCTCCTCCCCTGCCCTGGCCTTGCTGGGGGTGGCTGGGTTTTGTTTGCCGTGGGCTGCCAGGCAAATTGTTATTTTAATCTGCTGAGAGCTTTGAAACGCATCAATCTAGTCCATTTACTTAATATGGTGCAGCTCTTTGTTTGCAGGCGCCGCCGCAGCCGTCTGAGCGCGGGGACCGAGCGCTCGCTGGGTCCCGGATTCACACAGCGGCTCATTGTGGCTGGGGAACAGTCGAGCGTCTCCGCTGCTCGTGCCGCTGGCGAGAGGGGCTGCGCCTCGTGTCCGGCTCTCGGGGCCGAGTCCCTCCTGGTCTCCCCTGACTCTGCTTTCCTGCAGCCCGGGGTGGGCAGAGCCCCTCGGTCCGCAGCGGCACGCGCTGGCGCCCTGCGGTCGTGCCCGGTGGTTTTGTCTTCGCGCTGTGCTCAGAATTGGAATATCGTGGCCTCAAGGATTGTGCGGGGACGCAGACCCTCGTGCCACGAGTGTGATGCTGCGGCACCGGGAGCAGCGGGCGCTCCCCTGCCCCGCTCCGCTCCGCCAGGCCGGGGCACTGATGGTGGGTCTGTCTCTGTGCCCCCTCGCCCGCTCGGGGCAGCCTCGTCCCGGGACGTTGCCCGTCCCCAGCTGCCGCCGTCGATGCCCCTTGGCTGGACCCGGTGGCTCCGGCTGATGCGGCACTTGAGGGCGGCTCCGACCCGGGGGCAGCGGGATCCCGACGCGCCAGCGCTCGTGGCCGCGGCTGCCGGTCCGGTGCCGGCCCCGTCCCTCCGGGCAGCCGGCGCGGGGAGCGGGGAGCCGGGAGAGGGCTGCTAAGTTTCCTCCCGGTGCTCGGTGCCGCGGGTGTCGTCGTGCCTTTTATTGTTTGGAAAAGGAAGCACTTGGGTTTAATACTTCCCGTGGCTGCCGCCTTCCCAGCGGTCCGGGCGGATGCTGCGGGGCACCGGGGGCAAACGCTGCGCCGAGAGTCGGGCTGTGCTTGCGCCTCCGTCGCGGGGCCGGCCGCTGCCTTTGCCCCTGAGCGGGGACTCCCGATTCCCAGGTTATTTCCCAGGAGAGAAATTTCCTCCCCCGATCCTGAGAACAACAGCTGAAATGTCCGCAGGCCCCTGGCCTCGTCCGTGCCGCGGACGCGTCCCTGCCTGCTCCCAGGGGCTGCTCCTGGCAGGGCCCGTGGCCCGGGGCCGGCTCAGCGTCCCTGGGTCGGTGCCCGCACTGCGGCCCCGCTTCCCGCCGCAGCCCCCGGCCCCTGCGGGTGAGCTCGCTCACCGTCTCCTCTCATGGCCTGGAGCGTGTTTTCCCCTGGATGAGTGGATTTGGAGCCTGCCCTGTGCTTACTCACCAGCTTGGTCTCCTCTGCAGCTGCTCCGATGCCATCGTCCCTCAAAACCTGCCTGGCGCAGCCCCTTTTGGCCCTTTTTGACTCTTTTGGCTGCATAAAATCTTAAAGCTTCTTTTTTCTGCAACTTGCAGAAGGTAAAACCAGGCAAACCAGGATCCCTGACCTCAGGGACCACCCTGGGGCATCCGGGCCGCGGTGGGGGAGTGCTTCATCGCTGGCGTAGCTGAGCCAGGCTGGTGGAGATGCCACGGGGCAGGGTAGCGTCTGGGACGCAGCATCAGAGCAGACGTAGCTGCACTGGTTTCCTCTCTAATCATTTTTACCAGTGACAAACAGATGGGACATTTCACCACGCCAGGGATTTTTTTTCCCCTTTACCTCTTACAGTGGAGCGGGGCAGGGAGCGGGGCGCTGCCGCGCGGACCCGCCCCTGGCGCCGGCGGGATGCGGCGGGGCCTCGCTGCGGTTTGCGGAGCCGATCCCAGCAGCAGCAGCAGCGACAAGCCCAGGCGTCGTGCGGTGGCCCCGCACGTGGCTTCAGGGTTTGATCTTGGATTCCCCCCGGCTCCGGTTCGGAGCTGCCGGGCTCTGCGGAGCTCCCGGGCAATGTCCGGGGCGGGAGGGCCAGCGCGGGGCCGGCGTGGTGGCCGGGGAGCGGAGCGGGGACGAGCTCCAGCGCGGCGCAGCCGCCCGGGGATGCTGAGGTGCCGCGGGCCGCAGCTCCGCGAAGCCGCCTCGAAGCCGCCGTGGGATGTGGCTTCCTGTCAGGGAAACCCCAAACCTTCCCCGTCCCGCGCCGCCGCCTCGCTGCAGGAGCTGCCGCGTGGCCTGTGCCCAGAAAGCGCCGGCACAGCCTCCGCGGGCGGGAAGGTTCCTCCGGGCCCTGGCCGGGAGCTGGCAGCTCGCTGGGGTCGGGTTTGCTTTGGGGACCGGGGTGGGAGCAGGCGACAGCCAAAAGCCCCGCGCGGCGGAGGGCGCTGGCAGGGCCGGGGAAGGGCCGCGGTGCTGCTGTGGGTTGGTTTTTCTCCTGGGGAGACCTTGAAGTAGCAAGAGATGGCGGCGGGTGGCGGGCGGCACGGGGGCTCTGTGACCTTGTCCTCCCCAAAGCCGGGAGATGCTCCCCGCGGCACAGGCGTCCCCAGGTACCTGGAGATGGGGCTGGGCCTGCAGGTCCTTGTCCCCCCTCTCGCTGGAGCCCCCCGCGTCTCCTGGGGCGTGGGACGGGCGAGCGAGGGGGGCGGCTTCCCCCTGCCTCGGCCCGGGTGGGACCCCCGTGTGCACCCTGCCTGGGACACGCGGGGGTGCCCGCCCCAAGGTGGCTGGTGGGTGCCCACGTCCGCGGGTCGGGGCTGCGTTCACACCGGCAGGTGGACCAGAATCCAGAGCAGCTCTCCGCGCGGACGCGCTGCTCGGGAATAAAAGTCCCTTTATGCCGGAATAATTAGTGTACTCAGAGCACGCTAATTATTCTGGGATAAAAGTGACTTTTATTCCGGCAGAGTGTCCTCTCAAAGGGCCCTTTCTGCCCGCTCCCGGGGCACAATAGCTGCTCTGCTCCGTTTCCCCATCTCAGACAAAGTCCTTATTTGCGAAGCCAGCGAAATTGAGTTGACTAATGAATTAAGGCCAATGGTTTTGGCCCGGCTCCAGCGCTTTGAAAGCGTTGGCGAGCTGATGCCCGTCCTGGGCAGGAGGAAGCGCAGCACCCTCCCACCCCGGCAAAGCCCCGCGGGCTGCGTGCGGCCCCGGGCTCTGCTGGAGCTCGGCAGCGTCGTGCCCGGCTCCGATGAAACGCGCGTTAATCTGTAACGCGCGATCGCTCGGCGGCGGCGCAGGCCGCTCTCCGGAGGGAGCGTTATCGGCTTTAGCCACAAGCCATAAATAACGGCCTCCAGTGCAGAACACTCCATTCTGTTTGGGTTCCCAGCTGCCGAGGGTATAAACATCCCAGTTCTTATTGCTAGAATAAATAAAGGGAATAAAACCTTCTGAGCAGGTAGAGGAGGCGGGGGGGGGGTCTGCGCAGCCGCTGCCCCTCCCACCCCTGCTCCGGGGAAGGAGAGGGGCCGGCGCTGGCGGGGGAGCGGGGTGTCCCCCGCGGGGATGGCCGCTGGCCAGGGGCGGCTCAGCCCGGCCAACTGCACTGAGAGGACTTAAGCCCCTTTCTCTTGGCTGCAAACGCTTTTTTCTTTTTTTCTTTTCCCTTTTTTTCATTTAAATTGCAGATAAGCTGCAAAAAGAGAAAGAAATCAAAAAAGCATGATTCTTCCTTGAAACACCCTCCACTGCGTGGCTGGAGCCTGCCCCTTCTGCCCCTCCCCACCACGTTTTGTGTGATCAAGCTCTTTTTTCCAGTTCTGAAAATGCTGTGGATTCGTTTCATCTGGTTCCATCTCCTGCCATTTTTCAGCTCATTCTTCTGCGGACCTCTCCAAGGGGCCGGAGGCAGGAGGGGGACGAGGGGGATCACACTCCAGCGCCATCTCCCAGCTTCTGAATTTGGTTTAAAATGCAAATCTTTCCCCCCCCTTCCCCCCCCCCTTTTTTTTTTTTAAATGCATTTCATCTGAAGACGGCAGAGCGGGAGGGGAAGGGGCTGGGCAGGGGGGGGAGCGCATTCTTCCCAGCGTGTCCAGATTTCCTGATGCGTGTTCGCATTTAAATCGTCTCCCCCTGGATCTGTTTGAAGTCAGGTGGCCGCGGTGCTCTCGGGGATGAAAGCAGCCCTCGGGAGCCACGATATGATTTTATTCCCCTTCCCCCTCCCCGCCGGGGACGGATGCTCTTGGGCAGCCCCCATCCTCCACCCTCCCCTGGGGACACATCTCCCACCCTTCGGCCTCTGCCCCCACTTCTCCTCCTTTGTCTGGGTCCGGGGGGGTCGCGCTGGCAACTCCTGCAGCCGCTGAGACCCCGTCGCGGGGCACGTGGCCGAGGTGTCGGGGGCTGCGCTGGGCGGGTGCCGGGGACAGACCCGGGGGCTTCTCCCCTGCACCCCTGGGTGGTGTCGCCCCTCCCTGCCCTGGGCACGGGGACTCTGCTGCCCGGAGGGAGCCGGCAGCTGGTGTTGTCCCCAGAGCCGAGGGGGATGTCACGGTCCCTGGCGCACCCCGGTGCAGGGACCCAGTTTGTCCCAGTCTGCGGGGAGCACCCGGGCGGGTGATGGGGGGTGCGTGGAGCATGGGGGGACGGCGGGGCACACGGTCGGGCTCTGGGGACGGCTGGGTCGAGGGCGGGAGCTCTGGGCAGTGGGTGGATGGGCCCGTCCTGCCCGTCCCACCCGGCAGCGGGGTCCGATGCGTGGGGTGACGGCCCCGTCCGTGCCCTGGGATGGGGCTGGGGGAGGCGGGACTGGAGCTTCCAGCGGCTTCGCAGGAGCATCCCCCGGTCAGGCCGGGGGCGGCGAGCAGGAGCCAGAGATGAAGAACCAGGGAAGGTGCCGGGGGTTCTGCTGGCGCTTCACTTCGGTTGGATTTTGGTTGTTGTTTCCAACTTGCCTCCTCAGTGTTTCTAAAAATCAGGGGAGTCGCAGCAAACTCGCTCAGGAGCCCCCTGACCACCCTCGTCCTCGTCCCCGCAGCTTTTCCAGCCGGAGCCTTTCCCGTGAACGGCGTTTCGCTGCGGTTCAAGTGGCTCTGGCGAAGCGGAGGCTTTTCTTCTCAAAATTGTATTTTTTTTTTTTTTTTTGAAAAAGGTTAATGCCTCGTGATTTAGATGCAATAGGCAGACTTGAAAGGAAAAGGGGAAAAAATAAATGTATTTTAGAGTCAATATTTACTTAGCAATTGGCCGGGCCCCTCCCCCAGCCCAGCGCATACCTGCGGCGGCTCCGTCCTGGATCCTGGAGCGGGGTCTGGTTTGAATCTTCCCCTTCAAGGGGGCCGGATGGAAGAATTGCAAAAATGCATTTGAACTGTTTAGAGATCTTGTATTTAAACGCAAAACAAACAAATAAGCCTTCCTTTCCTTTTCCCCTTGAAAAAATGTGCCTACAAACTCTAGGTTTTGTTATTTTAAATGTCTCTATTACCCTGTCTGGCTTTTTGGAGACGAAGGACCTGGCAAATTTGCATTAGTCCTCAGTTGCAAATTCTGCACAAATTTCTGCACCGGGCCGTGTCCCTGCAGGGATTTGGGGTTTTAGCTCATGGCTTCTGTACCCCCGAGCCTGGAGCAGGGAGCACGAAGGAGCCAAGGGGGTTGTGTGTCCTTTGCTGGTGTCTGTCCTGTGGCTGCAGAGAAACTCTGGGAAATCTGAAGAGTCCCGAAAGCACAGGAAAGGAACAAATGATGTTTTTCCTGAAATTTCAAAGACAAAGGGTGGACGGTGTGGGGGAGAAAAATGAAAGAAGTAGAAGGTGACCCTGATTGTTGTGTTTGGTTCATTGGGCGACTTGGATGATCCTCCAGCTTGGTGCCCCTGACTGTGCCAGCCCCTCGGGGTTCCCGCAGGGGTCACAGGCTCGGCTCTTCCTGGGGACAGTGGCCTTGGGGCTGTGGTGTGCTCGGGCCCAGGGACGGCTTGGGAGCTGAGTCTAGAGGGAGGGACGGTGGGGTGAGGACGTGGTGCTCGGCCGGCTGACAGGACAGGCTCCCCTGGAAAAGGCAATCGGCCAAAAGTGGCCCAAATGGTAACTGGGGGCAGAGCAGCTCGTAGCGGCGGCTTCCCCTGCCCTCGGCGGGCGGGAAGCCTTGGTGTGTGCTGGCGCTCCCGCCGCGCCGACACGCTCGGGATGCGGGAGCTCGCGGGGCAGGAGCTCGGCGGATGCCACCTTCGCTTGCCGGGGGCCGACAGTTTCCTGCCCGGCTGTCGCCCTCCAGAACCACCTGGCAGAGTTTTCTTGCGCGAGTGGTGCTCCGCCCGGCCCGGGGCGCCCGGCCGGGGCTCTGCAGGCCACCGGCCGCCCCTCGGCCCCGGCTGCCGCGTCACCCGGCCGGTGCGGGGCCGAGCCGGGGCCGCAGCACCGGGCTCTGCCCGCGCAGCGCGGGGCGGGGGCGCCTTGGCAGCTCCTCGCCACGCGAGGTGGGGTGTGCGAGCGGGGAGGGGAGGCGGGAGCTGGGGATGGAGACCTGGGAGGAATGCAGAGTGGGTTTATTTTTCTCCCTCTCGAGCTTTCTTCTCCCCCCAGAACATCTGTTTTGCAAATCACGCTCATTCCAGCCCGTATTTATGGCCAGCGCCGTTTCCTTTGGAAAGCAGTAGCCAGCCACCTCCTCCGGAGGAGGAGAGGAGGAGTTGGGCTGGGGAGGAAAGTGCAGCTTGCGCAGGGAAGAAGTTCTTTGATACTTCTGTGGTTTGCTTCCAGTCTATCTGGGTTTTTACACCGTACTCATCTGAGCACTGAAGGTAATTTGGCTTCTGCTCAAGGTGAAGACCTCCTGCTCACCAGCCTCCAGAACAGTCCCTTTAAGTGGAAGTGTCGATTTCTTGCTTCAGGCAGAAATGAAATGTGTTTTGTTGTGGTTCTTTAACAGCCCTTTTCCCCGACCTGCTCCTCGCCCAGGTGAAGCCTCCGGCTGCCCGTGGCAGGGGGGGGGCTCTGGGTCCCGTCCCACGGATGTGGCAGCTCCGCGCCGCAGCCGGGGGTCTGCTCCCACCCCCGACTGGAGGAGAAGGATCCCCTTTCTTGCACCCAAATAGCCATCTTTTGGCCATTTTTTTAGTACAGTTTTGTGCCCTCTGTTGAATTGCTCTCCAGCGGGGATCTCTCCCCGGGCTGCCAAGGAGGGACGTGTTTTCCGCGGGCGGCTCTCGCAGCTGCCCTGGCCCCGCGCTGAGCTGCCCATTGTGCGCTGCATGAAGGCGCCTTTATTCTCGGGCCGGCGCTGGAGCTCTGCTCTCCGCTGCCATCGCCGCTTCTGCTGGGGTGGCCGCCGGCCTTTCCCAAAGAAATTTGGCTCCGCGTGAAGGATGCATTAACAGATACCTTCTCTAATTGTCCACCTGGCACTGAGGCATCTCGACGCTTTCCCTGGGGCCATTTAACTCACTGGGAACATGCTGTGCAAGAACAGACAGTGCGTGGGGTTGCCGAGGAGCCTGGCGAGCCGGCTGCGGCGCGGGCAGCGATCTCCTTCCCTCCCCCTGCGCAGAGCCGCAGCCGCTCTGGGAGACGCGAGGCCTCGCGCTGCCGAAGCCGTCCTCGAGTCTGGGTGGTTGGAGCCGGCTTCGGGGGCAGCTTTACGGCGGGTTAACGTGCCCCGCGGTGGCAAGGGGCGAGCAGGGCGCGTGTCCTGCGTGACATGTGCAGCCCGACAAAGCGTGTGCGAACGGTGTTTCAGCGCTTTGAGGAAATCCCACGTGTTCTGCTCCTGCCCGGGGGAGCTGCTGCCAGCGGCAGGAGAACCTGCTCAGCTCCGGTGGGAGCGCGGCCAGCCCCGGCGCCGGGGCTCTGCGAGGTGTAGGTGCTGCTCTGTGGGGACAACGCCTTCGAGTGAGGGGCCAATCTTCCGTGCTGAAGGACCGGTGTCTCCAGTGCAAATCAGGATCCTTTCCTGGCTCTGGTTTCTTCTCCCGTGTAGACGCAGCCCCGCAGGGCTGGGAGCGGCTGGGATGGGGCAGTGGGCTGGGAACCGCTTGCCAGGGGTTTGCCCTCTCCTTGTAGGTCTGCCCACTCCCCTCGGGGGCAGGAGTCAGGGAAGAGCCCGGGGTTGAGCCCGACCGGCGGGGAGATGCCGGCCGCTGTTGGCCCGCTGGGCTCCTGGGTGCTGGCTGCGGTCGGCTGGGCGGTTGTGGCAGCCACAGGTCACTTTGTGGCTGGTGGAGACCTGGAGGATGAGGGAGAGCAGGAAATCCAAGGGAGTGTCGGTCCTTTGCTGTGGTTTTCTTAATGATTCTTGCATTTGGTACGCTTGTGGCTGGGAGATGGAGGCGGAGGATGAGCTCCTGCAGGAAGAGGGGGCGGCAGCACCGGCTTCGGAGGGGAGCTCGTTGCAGGAGGCGCCTGTCCCCGAGCTCCCAGCCCTGTGCGGCCGCATCTTGCAGGAGGAAGGGGACAGGCTTGTTCTCCAAGTCATCTCCGGCTGTTTCATCCATTTTGATGTGTCCGGGCTCCATCTTGATTGCACCGACTCCCTGTTGTGGTGTCGAGCCTTTCCCTCTAAGCAGCAGCTCCAACACTACCGATGATGATGCTTTAAAGACAGAAGGGAAGCAAGGTTTGTAGGAGGTGGTACTCTTCAATCAAACCAAATGACATCAAACAAAGCCCTTTTTCAGGTCTGAGGAATAATTAGTGTCATCACACGGTGGGGAGAGTTTCCTCCCTCCCGTTAGGAACCAGGATTTGGACTGGGGACTGGACCTTCCCCCTCCTCTTCCCTCGCAGCAGCCCTGCTGCAGGCCGGACAGGAGCTGCCTGGACCTGGCCGTGGCTTTTCCGTCACATGGCAGGAGCTGGAGAGGAATCGGGCACCTTCTCTGCCTGCCAGGAGCCTGAGGGCGAGCTGGGTCACCAAACGCGTGAAATGAGCCGCAGCGGCTCCTGCCCGCGGTGCCGCTCGGCGCGGCTGCAGCCAAGCAGAGGCAGAGGCAGAGGCAGAGGCAGAGGCAGAGGCAGAGGCAGAGGCAGAGGCAGAGGCAGCCTTCCGTGGCCAAGCAGGAAGTTAAGCGGATCCTTGGAGCAGGGAATTTAGCAGAAGACTGGGGATGACACAAGATAAACGTTTAGGGAATTGCGTGTGTTTGAGTGCCTTTGCTTTTAACAAACACTCACAGTTGCGTTTCGCAGGTTTCCAAGAGTTCCTGCCTTCCCAAGGGCTGGGGCTCGCGTTGGGAGCTAAAGCTGCCCTGGGGAGGGGGGGACACGCTGGAAGGACACAGCTCGAGCCGCCGGGCTCTGCCGTGGGCCGGGGCAGTGGCCCTCGCCTGGGAGCCCCGGCACGGCCGGTGGGGTGGGGAGCTGGGACGGCGTCACCGTGTTCCGACCCTTCCCCGCTGCAGCTGCGCCCTCGGCTGCTGCCGGCGCGGCCTTGGCATCGCCTCGAGCCGCTGGCTGTGCCGCCCCGGGTGTTACGTCCACGGCTAGAGAGAGAGAGATCCCTCTCTCCATCTTTGTTCCCATTTGGTGCTTCCCCCACTGCTGTGGGTTGACCACGAGATCGGCCACCCCGGTGCCTGCAGCGCGGCAGTGCCGGGCCGGGCGAGGGTCGCTGCCTTCCCGTCTAACCTCGGCCCTTCGGGAAGGGGCAGTCGTGCAGCCCGTGCCGGGGGGTGCAGTGACCCATCGCAGCCCCCTCGAGGTGCCGGTTTTGGGGGGGGGGAGCTGCACTGGGGCTCTTCCCAGCGCTGCTCCCGTGCCCAGGGCTCAGGCCGGTTCTGTGCTCTGGGCTTTAGGTTTTCCTGCTGGTTTTTATTAAGCCTTTGGTTCATTTCTGTGTGTCCTGGGAGGGTGGTGCCGGGGTCGCTGACGCCCCCCTGAGCACCGTCCTGGCCATGCACGTGCGTGTTTCCTGGGCGCAGGGTGGATGGAGAACTCGTCCTGCTGCTGGTGCTGTCTTTGTGATTTAAAAATGTTACTTTTTAATTTGTTCTCATTTGGGTTTTCTTATTTTTTTCCTGTCTTTTTTACTGTCTACCGTAGAAAATAAACCGCCTTTGGCTCCCAGGAGCTAATTCATCCAAGTTAAATGATCTTTAAAATCTGTTAGTGCATCATGGATCTCGGTTCCTGTTTTCTCGCCAGTGTAATTAATGCTTCAGTTTAAATTTTCTCCTTTCCTTAGGGGCAAGGTTGATGGATCTGATGCCAGGCTAAAACTTTTGCTGAGCCATTAGAACAAAATCAAACTAAAAGCAATCTAGTCCTTAATTTAAATTTTTTTTTTAAATTACTTGTCTTTGGGAAGAAACTGATCTTGTTTATTATCATTATTTCTTTTCTCATCTAGCACCGAAGACATGTAGCCCTAAACAGTTTGCATGCAAAGATCAGATTACGTGCATATCTAAGGGCTGGCGCTGTGACGGGGAAAAGGATTGTCCGGATGGCTCGGATGAATCACCCGATATATGTATGTATGCCTTTCCTTCCTAATCATGTTCTTTTGGTTTTGTTTCATCCATTCTCTCATTGCACGGTCGTTCCAGGGTCCCGAACAGGCAGCATCGCACAACTGCTCTACCTCAGCTCCCATTTCTCCCCTAGTACCAGGAGTCCACAGCACCTGGGGGGGTGGGGACCACCCGGGGCAGGAGTCCAAGCCGTCCATCTGTCCGTCCTCCCTTTATCTCCCCAGCCGCTGCTCCCAGGGCCGCTGGCTCTGGGGCCGTGATCCATCCTAACAAAACGGTCTCCTGGGAGCGAGATATCACTGATTTATTTTTTTCCATCCCAATTGATTTGCATGAGGAAGGCAAAGCCCTGGAGGCGAGGACACCGCGCGCCGGGCGCTGGGCAGGGCTGCGGCTGTGCCGGTGCCCGGCATTGAACGGGTGCTTGGGGTGAGGCTGGGCTGGGGGGAAGGAGGAGGTTGCTGGGTGTCCTGGGGAGCAGCAAAAGCAGCGCCAGATGGGTTTGCATGGGGACGCTGTGTTGGTTTGACTGGGTTTGTGCTGGGCTGATGGAGCCACTCTGCCGCAGCGGTGCCGGCGGCCCCGGGGATGCTCCTGCCTCAGATGGGGCACTTGGGCCTCTCCAGAAGCAAACGGGAACCGGCTGGGCGAGGGGCGCAGGGGTGGGGGGTGCCTGCACAGGGGAGTGGGCCAGGGCCTTGGGCTCTGCTCCGGCTGTGCTGGAGCAAGGAACCGCCTCTCCCCGTGGCCCGGGTTCTCCTGTGTGTTGCCTCGCAGGAGCAGCCTCGTCCGGTCGTTTTGCTGTGCCAGGAAAGCAGCCCCGAGGTGCTGGGCCGGCAGGACGGCCACGGCTGGGTTCATCCCTGCCTCTGCCCACCAGCGACCAGCAAAACCCTCTCGTCCCGCAGCCCCGAGATCCCTCCCAGACTCCTGCTTCAGGCATAAAGGTCTCCAAAGCAGTTTCTGGTTCAACACCAGGGTTATTTATTTCTTAAGGCAAAATGATGCAACTGTCCCCTCCGTGGGAGGGATGAGGGGGCTGGGATGGGCTGTCTGGCTCCAGTCAATCAGCAGCCCTGGAAAATTACTGCGGGAGGACTCAGAGGCCCTTCCCCAGCTGGAAGAAATCCGTCCTGACTGACGTATTCCACTCACTGCGCGCGTCTGCGCTCGCTCCACCGCCCCCCAGCCGTACTGGGGGGTGAGCAGAGAACGGACCTCTCGGATGTTTCTCCCTCTTTCACCTTCCTCCTCGTTGCCCCCCTGCTGGTGGGGGCTGGCAGAGCTGAACCCGCGGCCCTGGGGGGAGCTGGAAGGTGTCGGTGTCCTCGCAGCGGGGCTGAGCATCCCCCGGCGCCGCCCCTCGCCGCTCCCCGTGCCGGCACCGCACGGGCCGTTGAGGTGCCCGGTCCGGGAGCAGCGTCCGGCTCGTCTGGGGACGCGCCCGTGTCCGCCCGCAGGCTCGAGCACCCGCAGCTCCTGGTCATTCCCGAGGGGCGCGGGACCCCCGCTCCCCGTCTGCCCCCCGGGATCTGCTCGATGCTTCCAGGACAGGCCGGTGGGAGCCTCCTGCGAGGCGTGGAGCAGAGCCCAGCGTTTCCTCTCTCCTCGCCCTCCCGGCGTGTGTGGGACAGAGCCCGTGAGTTCCCACCGCCACCACAGACACCAAACTTTGGAACGGTCTTTTCCTGGGGAGCGGTTCCCTCCCCAGCTTCAGAGGCAACTGCTGGGATTTGGGGACCTGGGGGGGGTTTGACCTGTCTGAGAGACTCTGCTCCCCCTCCCCAGGTTCCTGCTTTAGGCCCCAAGGCCGCAGTAGCCCCAGGAGGGAACCAGAGGGTCGCTGCGTCCTCCAGGACACCAAGGTTGGGGTCAGTGGCCGTCGCTGCCGCCTCCCCCGTGCCGGCGGCCGGGCAGCGCTCGGCGCGGTGCTGGTGCCCCCGCCTGTGCCTTTCCCGTGGGCCCGGGGTGTGAATGGAGGCTGCTGCCTGCTGCCTGCCTGCTCCTGCCCAGGCTCACGCGAGTGGAGCCTGACCTGTTGGCACACGCAGGGCGCGGAGCCTGGTATCTCTGGGACTGCCAGGCAAGCTTTTCTCACGCCACTTCGGCACCGGGGCTTCCAGCAGGCTCTCATCCTCCTTATCTCTTTGGCAGGGAGAGAATGACTTTTATTACTATTATTTAATCTCTTTTTTTAAGCCCAGGCTGCAAACGCGGCTCTCGCATGCTGCTTGGCGCACCCTTTCGCGCCCTGGCAGCGTGGCAGGGTTATTTACATTGCACTAATGTACTCATGTCAGAGTCTCTTGAAGTGCTGTCTATTATGTGCGAGGTTTTCCTCCCCGGGGAATCCTTTTAAGTACTCGCTGGCTTTGCTCACGTGTTAGCTGAGCACAGGAAGAGTTCCCTCTCCGAGCTCGGTGCCGTGCTCAGGTCTGAGTGGCTCGTACCTGGTTCTTGCCCAGTCAGTCGTTTTTTCACTCTGTGGAGCTTTCCTGGGGGAAAAAGCTTGGAAAAGAGCCTCCATCCTCTTGCAGATCAAAGGAGATGAGGGGCTCTGAGAGATGAATTTGTCATGGCTGAGCCATGGCCGCTGCCTGGCCTCGTGCCCGGAGCTCCGCGGGGTGCCCGGGCCCGGCTGGGGGTTTGCCCGTGTGCGGGACGAGCTGCCGACCTGCAGCCCGGATGTTTGTGAGGATTCAGCATCACACGATTCGTTGGTCGGAGGTTCAGGAGCCTCAAATCTCTCGTCTCGCTGCACTGGGCTGGCGCTGGATCTGCTGAGGCGAGGCTCTGCTGGGGTTCAGGGCGTCTCGGGCGAGCCCGTTGCCCACGAAGCTTCGCTCTCCTCTTCCCGTCCCGCTCCCGGCTCCTCCTGCTCCCGTGTCATGTTCCCCACGTCTGTGTCTCCTTGGGCTGCTGCCACATCAGCTACGGGCTGCATTTACAGGAGGGAAAATCGCTTTTCTTATTTCCTCCTTTTTTTTTTTTCCAAGTGGTTTTTAGAGGTTAAAAATTCCTGTCTAATTCAGCTCCTTGGGGTGTACCACAAGCTTGTCACATGTAATAAATTGGCTCATTTATTAGTGCGCCAACACAGTCAAAAGCAAACAAAGTGGCTTGTAGATTAATCCTGCCCTGTTTGTGATAAGTAGTTTGATCCAGGCTCTTTGCAGGGGAATAATGGACATGGCAGATCAGTTTTGACTGATGAACTGCACTTTATCTCGGTGCCTTCATTCTTTTGGCCCATATGTTGATACTACTTAATTAACCCTTAATTTGCAATTACTCAGTATCCAGATATGCTGTTGTCCAGTCCTCTGTGAAAAACAAAAGCCATGAAGCAGCACCTGGTGAGAAATTCTCCCAGGAACTGTCTGCTGAGTGCCCTGGATTGGGGCTGGGAAACCCCCATCCCCCACAGCAGCGACGGAGCCCGGGTGTCCTGAGCTCCGTGTCCCCATCCCGGAGGAGCCCGTTGCCCCAGTGCCAGGCCAGTCAGCTAACTGGAAATGTACTGGAACGTGTTTGACACGCAGCCTGCGTGTGGGGGAGTGATCTGGCATCTGGAGCCCATTAGGTTTCCGTTCTTCGGACACCTCTTGTGCAAGAAGGGACACGCATGTGTCAGCACCCGGAGTTAGTCACTACGCACAAAACAGACGAGGGAAAGGGGGTGAAGTTTTCACCACAGCGGGTTGGGGAACCTTTCTGCAAGGCACGGCGGTCGTGTGCCCTCAGCGGGGGCTGCTCCTGCCGGGGGACCCTCCTGCCCATCTCTGCAGGAGCAGCAGCGTGCCGGGGGGCTCCTGGGGGATTTCCTGATGCACTTTAGTTCTGCAAAGGCTTTGGTGTGTTCGGGAAGGGCAGAGGAGAGACCCAGCCTGCTCCGTCTGCTCCTCCAGGAGCGATTTGCTGTTCTATAGGTGGGCGGGGGGGGTGGGTGTGCCGAGACGTCTGCCTGGGGCACACTGAGGGGTCTCGTGCAGGGTCAGGAGAGCCGTGGGGTCAGAGCCGGCAGGTCCCGTCCACCCCACCGGCCCCGGGGCGCTCGCGGGGTTTGCGCTGCCCCTTCCACGGCCGCGGGTGCTGCCGAGAGCCTTGAGCCGGCTGGAGTGGGACCTGCCGGGAGCCCGAGCGTTCGGGTTGAGAGTGGGTCCAGCGTAGCTCGGGGCGGCGGGGAGGGAAGCCGAGCCCTCGCTGGCCGGGAGCGCGCCGGCGGGGCAGGAGTGGGGCTGGATGGGCTGTGCTGGCACACGCAGCGCTGGGCTGGACCCTGCGAGCGGCGCGTGATGTAACACTCCTCTCCAAGGAGGGTTTGAGCTTATTTAGGCCAAACTCCACCAGTGGAGTCTTAGCTGAAGGTGACCGTTGGTCTCAGTAGCTGTCTAAAACGGGACCGTGCCTGGACAAGGCGCTCAGCGTGTGCCCTTGTCGGTGCTCGCCTGCCGCGTCACCTGCTGCCAAGGATGGGTGGTCCGTGGGGAGCTCGGGCAGCTGTTTCTGCTGCTGCCCCTGCTGCCGGCGGGGCTGACTGCCCTGCCGAGGTGGGGGCAAGGCACAAACAGCCACTGTCTCCCCATAAAATGGCATTTTAGTTTTCACTCGTGTGAAAGGCGCATCGGTGGCTCCAGTGAGAGCTGCCGGAACGCTGCATGTTCAGCCCTAAAGCGAAACTCAGGTTCGGGGCCGGGGAGGCGAGGGGAGCCCGTGGCAGGAGTCGGGCTTTGCAGAGCCGTGCCGCTGGGCCGCTGACACCGAGCCCGCGCCGTGCCAGCACTGGAGCCAGGACGTTGGTGGAGCTTTTAATGGGGTTTCAGGGTATTAATCGATTTATGGTGTATTTTGTTGTTTGTCTCAATGCCATGCTTCTTTTCAGAGAAGCTTAAAAATAAAGCTTTGTTTCCTTTGTAATTTTTCTAGTTAATAATGGAGATTAAGTCTCCTCGTGTTGTGCAGCCCTGGTTCTTAACGACCCCCCGCAAGCTTGCCTGCAAAGTGCCTCTTAACAAGGAGCGTGTGGGCACCGGCGGGGGGGAGCTGGGGCGGCCGTGCTCGGGGTGCTCGGCACAGCCTGACCCCACGTGCCCCCAGCTCTCCCAGCAGCGAGGGGTGCCCCGAGCCGTGTGCCTGGGCAGCCCAGAGTGGACGTGACCTGCGAGGACTCAAAACAGGGAGCCTGGGGCTGCTGAGGTCTGGGGTGACCTTCCCCTGGCACCCCGACTGCCAGCCCGGCTCGCTGCTGGGTCTCTGGGGCTGGGCGGGGGGTCCCCGGCTGCTCTGGGCCTCCGTCCTGCTCGCCCGATGGTCCCTCTCGGGCTGCGTGCTGGCAGGTGATGGAGAAGGGAAGGTTCACCCTGACGGGTCACACTGTTCCTCCTCTCACAGTGTCCCGGCTGCTGTGAAAGGGAGATCCAGGGTCTGTGAATGAGCTTCCTGGGGCTGCTGGAGGGGCAGAGCCTGCTCTGAGCCTTCTCTGGGCCTTTTCTGGCCTTGAGCTGCCACGGGAGCCGGGAGGATTTGGGACTGGTCTTGCTAGGTGGGTGCTGCTTTTGCCCCGCGGCACGTGCTGGGCAGAGGAATCCAAACCAAGGAAGATTTGATGTGAGTCTGGGCAGAGGGAATCAAAGCACCTTCATACACTTGCCACCGGCTCGGTGCTTGCCTGCTCTTGGTCGCTGCAGAAACCTTCCCACGAACGTCCTGGGGAACGTGGTGTTCCCTGAACGCCTGCGTCTGCCTTAAGAGCTTTTACCTGAAATCTCTCTGTGTGAGACCGGGTGATGGTCACTGCTGGGGAGCCCCGGCGGAGCAGCATGGGGGGGCTGAGGGTTCCCTCCAGGTTTTGGGTGTTTCCTCCAGGGTTATGGAGCTGTCACACTCCTCCTTTGGTGACAGTTCTGCCTTTTGCTGTCTCGCAGGTCCTCAGAGCAAGGTGTCTCGATGCCAGCCCAACGAGCACAACTGCCTGGGCACGGAGCTGTGCATTCACATGAGCAAACTCTGCAACGGGCTTCACGACTGCTTCGACGGCTCCGACGAGGGGCCGCACTGCCGGGGTAGGTGTCGGGGGGATGGTGGTCAGAGAGGGGCCGTGGGTAGGGGGTTGCTCCGTGAGATCCTGCCTTTGCCTCCCGCCCTCCCCTGGTGCGGTGAGTCACGAGGTCCCCGTTTGTCCCCATTTCTGGTTGGTTTTGTTTAGCGGCCGCCGCGCTCCTGCTCCCCTCGTGGCACCGGGCTGGCCGGTAGCAGATCCAGAGATTAGCCAGAGCCGCTTGCAAGTGAAATGCCCGTCATTCCTGAGCCCGCAGGCCATTAAATAGCTGCATTGTCTCCTGGGTTTAAAAGCTTGGAGGGCTGGGGTTCTGGTTCAGATAAGAGATACCAGTATGTTTTTTTCCTAATTTCCAGGAGCTTTGTCCCCCCTCCTGGCCTGTCCCCGGTTGCTAATCCTGCTGGAAAACTCTCCCTAAATCAGCGTGCGCTGGCTCGCTGGTGTGCAGATTAGCCGCTCAGAAACGCGTGTCCTGGGCTGACCCCGGGAGCTGGGTCTCTGCAGACTCCAGGCGAGCAGCAGCGCTTTTCCCCCCAGCCCTTCCCCTGCCTGGGGCTGCGGGCTCCTGCCCGGCTCCTGCCCGGCTCCTGCCCGGCTCTCCCTGCCCCCAAGGGCTCCCTCCCTCCCTCCTGCCGGGTCCTGCCCGTGTCCCGGCTCCCCTGGGAGGAGCCCGGGGCGGCTTCTGCAGCTGTGCCCGAGCTGACAATTAATACTTCGCTAATAGTTCTCATTACTTAAGCGGGATCTGATGTGTGGCAGTTGGGCAGCATGTGACCAGCACACACGAGGCGAGGGCTGGGTGCGGGCAGCCCCGGGTCGGGACAGTTGCCGCTCGCAGGTTTGGGCACGTCGGGGACGTGAGCGCTCGCGGGAGCTTGTGCCGGATGCCGGGGTCCCCCCTGCCCGCCGGCGGGTGGGGGGTGGCTGCTGGTGCCGCCCCGGGGAGGCATTTCCTTGCAGCTGGTGGCGAGCCCCAGCCCGCCTCCGCCCCGGGCCTGGGGGGACGAGCCGTCGCCCCGCTCCTGCCCATCCCGCTGCCCTCGCCCCTGCCCGGGGCCGATCGCTCCCGCTGCAGCGGGGAGATGCGGGGACACGCCGGGGAGCCTCGGCGGCTCCTGCAGATGTTCACGGGGGCGAAAATGCCATTGGAGCCTCCACCCCCCTCCTGCAGACCTGGCACTCGTGGGGGTTTTTCTTTTCTTTGGATGCATGGGGTGCTTCAGACAAGAATCTGAAGTGAAGAGCTGGGCCTGCCAAAGCCCGTGAACCTTGTGAACACCCCGGCCGGGGCCTGCCTGGTTTATTGAACATTCCACGTGTGAGGGGCAGGATTTTTGCAGCTGGGTGCTGCTTCCCCTCCAGCCCCGCTGCAGAGGGGGGTTGGAAAGGGCTGGACAGTTCTGGTGTGCAGAGGCTCGTGGCTGGGCGGCTGTTGTTTCCCCTCCACTGGCAGATTTGCTGAGACCCAGTTCAATGCCCTCGGAGCACCCGAGTGCCTGGGTCAGGCGGGGCGAGGAGAGGAGGGGAGGAAACAAAACCCAGCGTAATCCCGGCACATCCCTCGCAGCGGGCTGAGGAGGCCCCTTGCTGAATGACTGATGGTTGGCGGCAGTGGGCGAGCAGCCCTGGCCTCGCCGGGCCCGGGGCAGCGCCGGGCAGGTGGGGGCTTCGCTGTGTTTGTGACGGCCACTAATGGCAATGAAGCTGCAGGAGGCAGCGGCCGCGTCTCTGGCCCCAGCTTTGCCCCGGGGCCACCCGACCGTGACCCTGACCCTGGCGCTGGGGTGCTGGTCCCCCTCTGCAGGGGGGTGGGCGGCTGCCAGCTCCAAGCTCTCTGGGGTGTCTGCCCGGCCGCTCCTCCGCTGCCTGCGCCGCGTCGCTGGCAGGAGCGGCCCCCGGGCCCCCTGCAGCCCTGCTCAGGGGGAAGTTGCTGCGGAGAGGACATGGCGGATGAGTTCCCCCATAGTCTCTCTGGGATCCCCCAGGATACCCCAGAGCCGAGTCCCGCGCTGCTCTCCGTGCGGTGGCTCCTGGTGGAGCGCTGCCGAGTCAGCAGCTCTGGGGGGCGGTTGAGGCTGCTCAGACCCTCCTGTGGAGCCGCCACGTATCTGTTATGGCCTCACCCCCATCTGCAGAGGGTCTGGGTCCTTCCCTCCCCACCCAGGAGTGTGGAGGCCCCCGGCAAAGCCTGATGGGGTGACTGGGGGTCCCCTTCACCCAGCGCTGGGGCCTGGGCGCCCATCCTGTCCCTGCTCGCACACTGGTGACATCCTCTCTCCTGCATCTCCCCCGTCTCCTCAGAACAACTGGCGAACTGCACGGCCCTGGCCTGCCAGCACCACTGCGTGCCGACGCTGAGCGGACCAGCCTGCTACTGCAACAACTCCTTCCAGCTGGCCGAGGACAGGAGGAGCTGCAAAGGTCGGTGGAGGGGGGCAGAGCCGTCACCCCCGTCACGGTGCCGGGGCTTGGCCATGCAGCCAAAGGGACCTGGGGCTTGGCAGCCCCCGACTTTCAGCGGGGAGCACGGGCTGTCGGGGCGGGACTCTGCCTCCCTGCTGCCCTGGGGCTGCAGCTCCTGAATGCCTGAGTGAGGAATATTGGGAGGGAGTGAGGAAGGGCTGTGCCTTTGTGTGCGGAGTCAGGGGCCATCGCTGGGCTCATACGTGCTCCCGGTGTCTGTGCCTCGGCGAGGATGCTGGAGGACAGGAGAGGGTCAGCGAAGAGTGATCAGATCAATGTGATGCCTGGAAACAAGCCTGGAAGAGAGAGATTGCAGTGGCTCCGTCTCTTTCATTTATCTGAGCGGAGGTGAAAGGGACCTTTATCAGCTCCTGCACGCACCTCTGGGGCAGGAGCGCTCTGGTGGAGACTGCTCTTTCATCTAGCAGAAGAAAGAGCAGCGTGCGAGCCAGGGGTTTGGAAGCTGAAGATTAGAGAAATTCAGACTGGAAATTTGGGTGCAGATTTTGCAGAGTGGGGGGGAGGGGCAGTGGATAATTAGGCCTTGGAAAGGCTCCGCTGTGAGGCAGGGATTG
This sequence comes from Otus sunia, assembly GCA_010365825.1. Lineage (NCBI taxonomy): Eukaryota > Metazoa > Chordata > Aves > Strigiformes > Strigidae > Otus > Otus sunia. Next base: position 211,220 of record ML998456.1, on the reverse strand, counting down.
TCCTTCTGCCGCTGATGCTGGAGCAGATGCTGGGGGCTGCTGCAGGTGTCGCAGGGTGATGCTGACCGTGGGGAGGCCACGGAGCCACGAGAACTGTCCCTTCCCCTGCAGCTCTGCCTCGGAGGAGAGGGGGAACCTTCGTTGCCTCTTGAGGCAGCTGAGGAGAGATGTTTGCTAATGCAAACCTCGGGGGGTTTTGCCTTCTTTTCCAGACTTTGATGAGTGCACCATCTACGGGACCTGCAGCCAGACGTGCACCAACACGGAGGGCTCCTACACGTGCAGCTGTGTCGAAGGGTACCTGCTGCAGCCCGACAACAGGTCCTGCAAAGCCAAGAACGGTGAGATCCCCGGCAGGAGGGGTGCGTTGCGTCGGGGCAGCTCTGCAAACCACGGCCCCCTGCCGTGTATCTCTGGTTCTTCACTTGAGGGGGCCCTTCCCTGGCTCCGTCCTGGGCTACCACCCTCGCCCGTGCTGCGCTGTCTGTCACGGTCTCGTCTGGGCTGGAGCAGCGGGGCTGGGCTGCGGGCTGACGCAGTGTTGCAGCCACGAGCCTCGGTGCTCTGCCCTGACGGCCCTTCTCGCCTCCCTTCCCCGACAGAGCCCGTGGACCGCCCTCCCGTGCTGCTCATCGCCAACTCCCAGAACATCCTGGCCACCTACCTGAGCGGAGCCCCGGTGCCCAACATCACCCCCACCAGTGCCAAGCAGACCACGGCGATGGACTTCAACTACATTGAGGACACGGTGTGCTGGGTCCATGTGGGCGACAGTGCCTCCCAGACCATCCTCAAGTGTGCCAAGATCCCCAACCTGAAGGGCTTTGTGGAAGAGCGCTCCATCAACATCTCCCTCAGCCTGCACCGTGAGTGCCTGCTCCCCCCGCGCCTTGCTCCCCGGCCCATCTCCTCTGGGCAGCCTGAGCATCCCCAGCCAGGGGTGGGTGAAGCAGGGGCGTGTTTTGGCAGGAGGCAGCTTTCCACGGGGCCAGGCACTGAGACTTCAGCATGGACGTAGCTTTTGGCTTTCCTTTTCCTTCCTTATTTCTAGCAAGCTTTGTGGTTTCTTTGTGCAAGTATGGGGAGGAATGATACAGGGAGGAGAAGAGATGCCCCCCCTGCGCAGCGGGTTCGGGGCGGCAGTTCTTGTTGCTTCCTCCTGGTTTTCACCCCTGGCCAAAGCAGGTGTTGGTCCCCACCCCAAGGAGTGACCAAGAGCAAAATCCCGACCGAAAAGTGCCTCCCGCAGGGCGGCCGCGTGAGTCACTGCCGCCAGTGGCAGATGGTGGCTTCATTCCGCTTGTGCCTTCCCGGCCGTAACGAGCGTGGTTACAGCTCCGTCTCCTGCTCAGGCTTGCCGGTCCCGGATCAGCAGTCAGAGCGGGGAGGAGAGTGCCTGGCTGGGATTTCAGCGCTCTCTGACTCCGGCCCATGCCTGCGCCCGCTCTCCCGAGAGGCTCTGCCAGTGAGGGCTCCCAGCAGAAGCCGTGGGCTTCCAGGCACCTTCCCGGTGCGCTGTCACGGGGGCAGGGCCCTGGGGTTGGTGGGGTCCACCCAAGAGGGGAGGTGGGTGGGTGCGGTAGCCCTGCAGCCAGGATGGGGGAAACTGCTCCCGGTGTTGCACTGTCACTGATTTGATCCTCTGAAACCGGAGACCAAGTCAGTCAGGGCGGGACTGGGGGTGTCTGGGGGTTGCTGTGCGTCTCCATCAGATTTGCAGCCCTTGGCTCCCCTGGCGTCATCCTGCCGCTGTCTTTTGCCTCCTGAAGTTGGGGTGCTGCTGGGGTGATGCAGGAGGGATCCCCTCCTTCTGCAGAGCCGGGTGTCGTTATGCGATGAGCAATAGCTGACCTGGCAGATTGGACGAACATGTACGAACCGATCTTTGCAAATGAGTAACGGCCTGGGGTGGGTCTCGGAGCCGAGGGCGTTTCTGTGCCGAGGGCAACGTCGCAGTGCCCAGCTGCCCCGGCCGTGGCCCTGGCCGAAGCCTGGGGCAGGACGCAGGGTCCCGCGGGCCCCTGCAGCCCCTGGGGCTGCGCCGGGGCTCAGCAGGCTCGGGCCGCTGCGCCGAGGGTGTGTGCAGCACATGTAATGCAGGCTTGCACTGTGTATTTTTAGGGCAGTGTGTATTTTTAGGGAGAGGCCTCACCCTTTGCTCTTGCAGGCGATAGCCTGAAGTTAGGCTCAGCTCTGCTCTCCGCTCCCTGCGATGGCTTAAGGACGTCTCTGCTTTTATGGGCTCCTCTCTTAAGGCTTCCTCAGGCTCAGCCTGGTCTCCCCGTAGTTCCCTGGAGGGGCAGCCAGCAGCGTCCTGTAAAGCTCTGGCTGCACCCTTCTTCTTCCCCATCGAGCTCAGCTTTAACGTGGTAATTTCCTGCAGCTGGGAGCTGCGGCGGAGGCCGTGGTCCGTGATGGCACGTGAGCCCTGAGCTGCGGATTGGCCTGAGGGAAGGGGACCGCTGGGATTTCTGTGGGAGGTTTCAGGGCGCTCCTGGTGCCTTTCCGCAGCTCGGCCCCACGCCAGGAGGGTCCCCCGGTCGCTGGGGTGCCCTGGCCTGGCTGCGGGCAGCAGCCGGGGTTGGTGACCCGGCTCATGAGCCGGGAGGTGACGGCAGGAGGAGCTGTCACACCCTGCCCACGGGGTGTGGTGTGAGTGTGGGACCGGGAGCTGCAGCCCCGACCGCTGCCGTGCCCGGGCGGGCGCTGGGCCTGGCAGGCTCTCGGGGCGCTCGGGCGGGCTGCTCCGGCTCCGGGAAGTTAATCTGAGACGTGACCTTTTAATTATGGTCAGGAGGGGAAGGGAGCTTGTAATAAGAGCGTGTTCGAGTCCAAACAAGAAAAGGTGCCTTGCTTTGCTTGGCCTCCTGATCAGGTGCGATAGCTTGGGGTGGGAAGAGCAGAATTCAGCTGCCCTGGGTGGGAAAGTGCCCGCCCTGGCCGCGGGGTGGGGGGCGCAGCAGCTCCTGTTGGGGGGCGGCTGTTTGCGGAGGGGCCCCTGCTCCAGGGGGAGGTGTGAAACGACCTCGGGTTTGGGCTGCGGAGCACAACCACACGCTGTGGCTGATTCTGAGCCCCGAGACATGGGCTCGTGGCGTGGCGGTGCCGGTAGCCTCCTGCCTGCAGACTCGCTGGGGCGGGCACATGCTGCCAGGGCCAGTGCTGCCGCCTGGAAATGCCGCAGGACAGAAACATCGAGCGCCCCCCGGGAGGATGAGAACTGGCTCCTGCGGGTCTCCTGTCAGACCTTCCTCCTGCCGGGGAGGGGCGATGAGGGGCCTCCGTTAACCCCCCGCTAACGGGCCCTAAGCCCCGGGGATGGCGCCTCGGCGGGTGCTGTGGCTGCTGGTGGTGGCCCGTTGGGGTGCAGAGGGGGTGGGAGCGGGGCAGCCCCGAGCTGCTCGTTGGCTACCTGGGCGCCCGTTGCTTTTTATTCCCATTTCCCGAGGGATCGGTCCTCGCACGGTTTCGCGGTGCGGGCGGCCGCCGGCGCGGGGCTGCGTTGGTGCCGGTGTGGCCTCACCCGGGTCCCCGCGGGTTGGCGACGCACGGGGAAACGTCCTGGCGGGGTGGGTTTGTTCATGAGCACAAACTAGTTGGAGAAATGAATCTCCTCCGGCCGGTCCAGTGCCGGTGGTTGTGATGAGGAGATAATGTCACTCACCTGCTCTCTCTGAGGACACTGGGGAGACCTGTGAGCCAATTAGTGGTTTCCCTCTTTATTTGCTTCTTTATGGCATTATCTGCTGACAGCAGGAGTCCGGCTCCCTGGAGCTCCTGCTAATGGGGCTTGAGTTGGCATCTGATGGGGGGAGGCTGATGCTGAAGGGCTGGAAATTAGCTCCCCCCAGCTGTCGGGGGTCAGTCTGGGCTGGTGAGATGTCACAGCCCAGCTCTGATAGCGGCCCCACGTCCCGGCCTCTCTGTCCCTGCTCCCTTCCTGCAGAGAGATTAGTGTCACTTGTATTGTGGGAGATGTGTTAAATGAATGCTATTAACAGGGCTTGGCAAGACCCACTGTGCCCTGAAGCTTTGCTCTTCCCCTGGTCCTTGCACTGCTAAACCCTTTCTTCTATCCGCGGTCTTGAGTACCAGTGCACTTTTTCATGGTCCCTGTCTCTTGGTTCCCAATGCCCGTGGACATTTTTCACAGGCAGTGATTTTCTCAGTTGATCTGAGCTGGCTGGTTCCCTACCCCCGGGACTTTTTCCAGGGACACACTAAAAATCAGAGGCTGGTGAAGTCTTCCATCTATTTCTCTTACAAAAAACCCCCAAACCACCTCATGTTGGAATTGAATTATTTCTCCCCACCATCACACTGCGGTGTCTGGAAAGCCCTGGGCCCCTCTCCGGCGTGGAGGTGACATGGAGGGGACAGGGATCGTGGGACTCGGTGCCGGTGGCTGCGGTGGGGGTGGTGTGGCCCCTCGCCGGGCAGGGGTCCAGTCTGTCCCCATCGCTGTGAGGAGCTTGGAGATGGCACCTTCCTGCCCAGCCCCTGGGACTCGGCTTCCCTTGGGGCTGCTCCCTGGGTGCTCAGCACCCCCCAGCACCCTCCGGGCTGAGCCCGCGGGGAGGATGGGGCATGAGCACGCGTGTGATGGCGCGGGAGTGGTGCGGGGGGGCTTGTCCTTCCTGCCGACGCTGAATTGCAACAAGGGGATCTTGTCTGGTCCTTCCTCCCTTTCCGCTCTCCCTCCCTCTCCCTCTCCTCTGCTCTGTGTGAAAATCCAGCACTGTTTCTGACCAGGAGGGTCCTGGCAGGCGTTGCACGTCCGCTCGCGCTCAAGGACAGGGAGTGGTGTGCCTGCCAGGGGCAGAGCCGCTCTCCAGGCTTCGCTCCGCCGGCACCCGGCCTCTGCTCGCACCAGTCGAGCATCGCCGCTGTGAGGGGGGTGGGTTCCCCGTCACCCCCCGGCCCCCGCCATCCCGGACCCCTCCAGACGCAGCCGTGCCGCCCGCGGGGGCCTGGGGACGGCTGGTGGCCGGGGTGCGTTTTGCTCGGCAGTGGCAGCACTCGCGTGCGGGCGCGAAGGAGAGGAGCTGCCGGTGCCCTGCCTGCACCCGGCGGGGCTGCGGCCAGTCCCCGCGGACCCACAAGCCCGGTGGGTAATCCCTGACCGCCGGGGACTTTCTGATCCCGTGGGCTTTCTCAACCAGATTCCAGCCTCCACGTGTTTCCCGAGACAATGTCCTCGTTTGTTTGGAGTTGGGCTTCCAAAGAATTTCAAAGCAAAACAACACACCAAAAAAAAAAAAAAAAAAAAAATCTGCTTCCAGGCCCTTGTGCTGCTCAGCCCCCCTCCAGCGGGCAGCCCCTGCGCCGGGGCTGCCTCCCCCCTGCCGTGGGCGCGGGGCTGGAGCGGGTGCGGTGCGGGTCCTGCCTGGACGCCGGCCAGTCCCGGGGAGGCGGCGGGTCCTGGCCAGGGCGGCCGTTGCCTCGACTGTAACTTTCCTGCCGCCGTTTCTGCCAGGACGAACGCACGCAGAAATCTCGCTGCGGCCTGGGTGGAGACCCCCGCTCCCCTGGCTGCCGTTGCCCCCCAGCCTGACCTGCTGCCTGTCCCCCCTTGTCCCGGGGCCGGGGCAGTCCCTGAGCTCTGCCTCGGCCGCGGGGCCGGGGCAGGGTGGGGTGAGGGAAGCAGCGCTCCGGCCTGCAGTTGGATTTGTGCGACCTTAGATGGGGTTTGTGTCCATTCCCCCCGATGACACGAGAAGGTGGCGACCCCTCCCCAGAGCGTGCGCTGAGGGCTGGGGGGAGCGTGGCCCTGCGAGGAGCCCCCCTCAGCTGGCAGCGCCTTGACCCCGCACTGGCCGCCTGCCGCCTCCGTGGCATCTGTGAGAGCGCTGCGAGGGCGGCGTTAGAGCCGCGGGGTCGAGTGATCCTCGGTGCTCAGGAGAAGGCAGGAGCTCTTGCTTTCACTATGGAAAAATACTGGAGAAACTGTGTCAGGAGACTGAAACCTGCGTTTCTCAGGGGGTCTCCTGGCAACCCCCCTGCCCCTGCTCTTCCTCTCCTTCCCCTTTCTCGGCCGACTCGTGACTCTGCGGCCAGGACCGGCAGCTCTGCGGTGCCAGGGTTTGTTCTGCTGAATGTGTTTATTGTGCTGGAAGGTCGCTGGTGCCAGCGCTGCTGATTCACACCCCCGAGCCCAGGTGCCGCCGCTTCGGTTCTCCCCCTGCACGGGGCGACGGAGCCGGGGCTGCGCTGGCCGTGCCCCGGGGCTGCCCCGGGCCGAGCGGGCAGGAATGTCGGTGGCTCGGTGGGACGTGCCCAGGGCTGCTGGGAAAGGGCTGTGGAGGTGCCTTGATTTATTATTTCTTGTTTTAAGGTTTGTTGTTTTCTTTTTGTTTTATAAAACAAGCCCCCAGGAAGGGGTTTGAAATATCAGGACATTTGATCCCAAGTACATTATAAACCCTAAACGATAGCAATCTGGCCGTTATTAAAATACCTTCCCGGGCAGCATCTATCTAAACAAGCATGTCTAGGAGGTTGTTTTCATTGACTCCATTTCAGCCCTGTTACTCGTAATGACCTGTCCTGTTGCCAATAAGCAGAAGAGCTGTAGGGTTTGGGACAAATTGATTTCAGGGAGATGTTGCTCTGCAGAGGAATCCAAGTACATTTCTTTCCCCACTTTGCATGGAAAGCTATTTTTCTTCCTTGCTGCCTCATGCTAGCCAAGAAAGAGGCTCCGATGTGAACTTACTTGGCAAGAAAGCAGGATGATTGGTAATTTCATCTGCTGATTCCTTTTTTTTTTTTTTTTTAACTGTTTATGACTGTTCTCGTGGCAGCGATGCATGAGAGCAGGGGCTGGGTGCAGTGTCTGGGGACAGTGTGCTCACGCCAGCGCATCAGCTCTTTGTGTTGGAGGGGACAACAGCCATGAAGATTTTAATCAGTCTGTTAACCAAGTGCCTGCCGGGCTCTGTTCAGCCTGGGGGCCGATCTGCCGCAGCACCCCTGACTTTAATTACCCCTCGGTGTTTCCCCACGTTTGGGATGGAGATAAAGCCCCCAGCGGGGCTGAGACCCCAGGGCTGGGTGGGTTCTGTTTCTCGCCGAGGTTTGCTGGACGGTCCAAGGGCGGCAGCATCCCCGTGCCGGGAGGGGAAGGCTCCGCGTGCTCGGGCTCGACCAGGTCTGCTGCCCAAGCTGCGGTCTCCCTTCCTTGTGGCCACCCCGATCCCCCAGGCTGTGGTGGCGGAGTGGGGAATGGTCCCCTCTGCCTCCCCCTTCCCGGGGCGGAGAAGCCCCGTGTGGTTCCCCCCCCGTCCCATGGTGAGTGCCGCTCCCCTCCATCTCCCTCCGGCCAGCCCCGAGGTGTCAAGTGTGGGGATGAGCTTCGTTCCCATGTAGCTGGAGACAAAAGGGTGAAATTAATGTCCCGAGTAATTGGGATCCGCTTGTGCAGGGACAGGTTTGATTTCAAATGGACAGGAGCGTGTTTATCCCAGCACGCATCTGTCCGTCTGTCCCACACCACTGCCTGCCGCGCTCGTGCTGGGCTCACCGTGAGCCCTGCTGGGATCGTCTCTGCCCAGACCGGCCCCATTTTCTCTTTCTTGTCCCCCCACCCCTCAGAACCATCCCGATGACAGTTCCCTGGGTTCCCGTTGAGCCTGTGTCTCTCTCCTCTCACCCAGAAGAAAGCCAAGCGCCCTGTCCCTCTGTCGGCCTCTGCTGAATATTTTTACCCGTGGAATGGCCTCATTAAGGCAGAGTAATTAGCGGTCCCTTGGCTGCCCTCCATGCAGCTGAGACGGAGCTTGCTCCATCTCTGTTCCTGCTCTTCCCACCTCCAGCGCCACAGCGGGGCTGGCATGGGGATGCTGCAGGCTGAGCCCGGCGTGGGGAGGGGGCAGGTCTGGGGCCAGGTGGAGGCACAAACTGGCAGGAGGGTGACAAAATGCTGTCTGGGGTGTCCCCATGCCGGGACACTGGAGCCTGTGTCAGCCTGGGGCTGTGCCCGGCCCGAGGGGGGCCGGTGGCTCCCGAGCGTTTCCCTCGGGACGTGGTAGGGGGGTCTGGGACATGGAGGTGGCGTGAGCTGGGGGTGGGGGCGGGCTGGGGCTCCCCGGGATGGGCGATGCTCTGGCCTTCCCCATAACGCAGCCGCTCTGCCCATCCCCGGGGTCGGCCGGGTGGGGACGTTCCTCCCACAGCGCCCAGCAACCGAGGGGCTGCGCAGCCCCGGGGGGGCCGGTGTTACCCCCCGGCAGCGTTCGGCTGGCGCGGGCGTGGGCGTGCACCGAGGCCGCGAGGATCCTTCCGAGCACCGAGTCAGACGTCCTGGACACGGGCCACCGGCTTCCACCCAGCGGTTCCTCTGCCGAGCTGAGCAGCTCAACAGAGGGGTTTTTAAATTTATTTATTTTTTAGCCTGGTTTTCTAAGGCAACAAGGCTGACGTGATGGCGGTGGCTGTGCGTGGCGGTGGCTGTCCCGTCCGCAGTCCCCTCCGCCCCATCTCGGAGCTGGCAGCACAGCTCGAGGTGGCGGCTCCTCACACAAGGAGGGGTCTGTTCCCGGGAGCCGGGGCGGGGGGGCTGCGCTGGACCCCCGGGGGCCGCGGGGTGCCCGTCCGCCCCACGGCCAGCGCCCTTTGGGGCTGGAGTTTGTCTTCGTGCCTGTCCTGTTAACATACTTCTAATTAAGGAAAATTGTCCCCAGGAGCAGTGTTTATCCATGGAGTACGTTGCCGTTACAGAGACGGTCTTGTTCTCCGGGGGAGAGGATGTCTGTGGAGGGAAGAGACAGAAATTCCTCCAGATTATGGTATTATGTAAATGTATCAAATGGATCATTCCCTATAAAAAGGAAAGTAGGAAACCAATGTATTTGAGAAGCCCTGGGGACTGCATTCCTGACGAGCCTCCGTTCCTCTTCTGGAGGCATTTTTGAACCGAAACATTCGGCAACTTTTCCAAGCCCTTTTCCGCAGGAGCCACGTGTCGTTGGCTCTGCCGGTGCCCGGTGCCGCGGGGCGCGGAGCGTGGCTGCCCGCCGGGGCGTCTGGCTGGGTGGCGAGTTGGACGCGGCCCCCCCTCGCCCCGTGGGCTCTGGCGTGGGTGGGTTTTGCCGGGAGCGGAGGAGGCAGCGCCCGGGGGCTGCTCTCGGGCGGTTCTGGTGCGCTCTGCCCGCGCGCGGCTGCGCCGCTCTCCCTCTGCGTCCTCCGCGGGGCCGCTGCAGCCCCGTTGCCTCAGGCGCTTGTTTGCTGCTGGGGCTCGTGTCAGGTCTGACCCACTGTAGCCAAAGCAAAAAGTGTGGGCCGTTCTTAGTAGGTGCACTTGGACGTAAATATTTTTTACTTAAAACAACATGCAAATGTCAGCAGCAGGGCTCAGTCCAGCTCTTTATCTATCCCACGTGCTGGGGCAAGGGTGAAAATGCACCTCAGCAGAACGGGGGCAAGGACCTCTGTGCCTGGCCTTGGGAGCGGCGATGATTTCAAGGGGGCTTCCCAGCAGAGCTGGGACCTCTCCTGAGCAGTGTCCCCGTCCCGCCCTGCTCCAGACGCCCCACGGCGAGAGCTCCCTTCGGGGCTCCTTGAGAGGTGGATTCTTCCAGACCGCTGCAGCGCAGGGCACTTATTTCCAAGTGCTCTTCCACTCTTTGCACCTTCGGCACTATAGGTGGCTTCTCTTCTACACTTAACTGTGGACGGGCGAGCTGCTGAGTTGCTCACATCTTAATTGCAGCTGTTTCAGAACTGTGTCGAAATCCATGTTTTAGTCTGAGAGAAGATTGCGCGTTTCCTTCCTCCTTGTGTCAGGCCACAATTGATGTATTTGCAGACTGCACAACAACTGATTCATGCAGAGGAGAGTTATGCGCTGGGTCAGCAAAGCTCGTTCCCCAAAAAACCCACAGCCTTGCGGTGCTTGACTGGTCGTGGGGTAAATCAGATGCTCTGTGGCTCGGGTTAGGGGAGGGAGCTCCCGTGGACAGCCCTTGAGGTGACAACCCCCTCGTGTCACGGAGCTCTTTGAGCAGGACAAGACGCTCCCAGCCCCATCGAGCAGAGGGTGGAATTGGGACTGGGGAGGGGGAAGGTTATTGCTGAGAGAGCCTGGGAAGACTTGATGGGGCCAAGAACTTCTTGGGTGGAGGCTAGACGCTTTTGCTGCCTCCTGGGGCAGTCGCTGTCCCTGAGCGTGCCCTGGTAGTGCCACGACAGGTCTCAGCCCAGTGTTGGAGGAGTCTGGGCTGGAAGGGACACGTGGGAGCCCTCTCCTCTGGCCAGCTGGCCCCCACAGTGCCTCCTCAGGGCCGGTTGGCCCCGAAGGCTGCTTCAGCCGGTGTCCATGAGAAGGAAAAGGAAAGATCCAAGCACAGTGTGATGTGGGTTATTTTGTGGTAGGGGCTTCAGCAAAAGCTTGGTAAGAATCACTCGGTTCATGTTGAGCGTGAAACCAGGAAACATCTGTGCAGGGTGGGTTTCGGAGTTTGCTGAAGTTGCCAGCCCGCCCTTGTTGAGCAACGTGCCATTTGTGCACTGGTGAACTTCTTGATTCTCCCTCTCCCCTCTGTCCTCCCTTCGTCTGCCCTTTCCCAGGGATGGCGATGGTCAAAGCCCGTGTCCAGCGCTGGTGCTCCTGGTCGGTGCCTCTGCGGGGCTGGCTGGCGTGCCGGCGGCTCGCTGGCCTGGCGGGGTTGGGTAGCTTCTTCCAGGAAGAGCCTTTAAAGTTGACATTCCCTGTTCTCTGCCCCCACAAGCTCGTTTTCAAACACTAGCAAGTAAATAAATCTTGGGAAATTAGTTTTGCATGTTGCAATTGCTTGCAACGCCCAGCCATGGTTGAGCAAGGAGGAGGACTTGACTCTGGGATGGGAATTGGTGGGGGGGATGCACTCGCCAGACCCGCTCTGCTGCTGCTGGTGGCTGTGGGCAGGAGGAGGGGGGTGGTCGCTGCCCCCCAGCTTCTTCCTTCTGTGAAAGTTGTTCCCAGGACCCCTCCCATGCCGGGGACAGGCTCGTCCCTGCTGGTGCCCCTGAGCTGGGCATGTCTTGCTGGCCATGGGTGGCCACGGCACAACCTCCCCGGGCACCCACCATCCTGCCGGGGGACGTGTGACACCCGGGGGGGCCGTGTCCCTCACTTCTCCCCTCTCCCAAAGCCAAATAGTGACTGGGGGGAGAGCTCTCTGCAGGCTAACACGAGGGGTTAAAAATAGACATTTGCTAAATTAGCTTCCACTGAAAGTTCAAGAGGAAATCCAGGTTTAGCTAAGGCTACAAGAAAGAGCTGAAAATAATAATAATAATAAAAACTGATTCCTGTGAAGGAGGGGGGGAGGATGGCAAGCAAGGAGAGAAGGAGCAAGCTGAAAAACAAAAGCCTTTGAGGAGGGTAATGCTTTCCAGCTGCAAAAATACAGCCTGGGAGAAGAGCAAGTGCTTGCGTCACCCCCAGCTCCCCGGCCCAGCGCTGCCCCGCTCAGAGCTGGGGCCCGGCCGGGAGACCCCTGGGAGACTGGGACCCTCCGCTCTGCCCGGGAGAGGCGACTGTGGCGGAAATGGAGGGAGGGAAGCTGCAGGCCCCAGGAAGCGAGCGGCTGGAAACCTACAGCTTCTTTTGGCCACGTTCCCTTCCGAGCCCCGTGCAGCCTCTGGGCGCCACGTTGGTGGATGGGTCGGATGCGGCTCCGGCTCAGCGGGACGTGGCCGGTGAGGTGGCAGCGGCCCCGTGACGCCGGGGGCTTTGGGAGAGGAGGACCGAGGTGCGGGCAAGCGCTGGGGATGGGGCGGCGACGGCCGGGTCCCCCCGGAGGAAGGCAGCAAGGAAGAGCCAGAGCCTGCGGCCGGGGGGATCCGCAGCCCTGGGTGGGGGCGAGGGCCTCTGCACCGTCCCGCCGGGCGCTCCCGTCCGCCCCAGCCTGGATCGCTCCCCCGGTCCTGTGACTCTGACTCAGCCACGCAGGCGCCAGCCAAGACCTGCTTTTTTGGGGAATTCTTGCACATCCCTTTGCTGAAGCGTTTCTCGCCCAAGCAGGGCTGCGCGTGTGCGTGGCTCTGCCGCCCCCTCCCCTTGTCAGGGGGTGAATCAGGGCTGGGGGTGTGGGGGGGCGGGCGCTGCCGCAGGCAGCGTGACTCAGGCAGCCCCATCTCGGGGGCAGAGCGCGGCCCTCGCCTGCCCCACGCCACCCCCCGCCACCCCTGTGCACCTTCTTGCTCAGCACAAAACCTCTGTTGCCATCGGGCACCCAGGGGCCAGGTCAGGGGTTGGGGGGGCCCTGGCCGGATCCGGCTTTGCCCCGGGCCCACCGCTGGCTCTGGCACGTCGGGCAGCGCAGCAGGAGCCCTACACGGGCCTTAGGCTTGGTTTGGTGATAAATCCTTGGCTCTGGCTGTTTCCACTTGTTTTTACAAGATGCATCACGCTGGGTGGCGGCTGCGGGCGCCGCGGCCTCGCCCTTCCGGAGGGGCGGTCGGTCGGTCACCAGCCGGCAGCACGGCCCCGCCGTGGGCTGCTCCGTGGAGGCGGCGAGCTGGCCGGGACGGCTCGGGACTCGGGGCTTGGGTTGGTGCTCGGACAGGGCACCCGAACCGCTGGGTCTCATCAGTTGGGTCTCATCAGAGTCCAGGCAGCGCTTCGCGGTGCTGCGGCAGGGAAGGGCTTGACATCACCAGGCCGAGCCCTGCGAGCAGGGGGAGTGCGGGACGTTGCAAAATGTCCTGGCTTGATTCGTGTTTTCCCTCCCTCTGCGCTGCCGAGCTTCTGCGCTGGTCAGTCATTGAGCGGTGTCCGGCCCTTCTCCTCCAGGGCTGCCTGGGTCCCGCTGACCTCGGGGTGGCCGGGCTGTGGGGGTGCTGCTGCTCCCGTCCCCGACCCCCCTGGCCCGCGCCAGCCGCAAAGCTGAGCCGTGGCGCTGGGCGAGACGGGCTCTCGCGGGGCACTGACGGGCCTCCAGAGCACTTGGTATCTCCCGGACGTCCTGGGAGCTGCAGCCCCTCACCCCGGCCTTTGGCCTGGGTCTGGCGGGTGGTGCTGAGCAGTGCCGAGCACTGACCTGGTTGCAAGGAAGGAATTTGGGTGCATCGGGTTTATCCGATTTAACGGGCTTTCACTGGTTTAATGAAATACTTAAACGCTGCGTGCCAGATGCCGTCTCTCACCTGCTGCGGGGCTCGGGGCATCCCTGCTGCTCCGGATTAGGCTGCCCAGGCTGCCTCGCCTGCGGGGGCCCTGCCTGCGGCCGCCGGCTGCTGCTCTCCCCCCGTGCTGCTGCGAGCACGGCCTTGGCAGCATTTGCCATCCTGATGCTGCGCTTTGAGCCTCTTCCCCTTCTGTGCTGCTTCGCCTCCTCCCTCCTGCAGCGCCCGCCGTGCGGAGCCTTCCCCTGCTCGGGCCGCTGTTTCTGGGAGGTGTTTTCCTGGCTGCGCTGCTGCTGGTGGCTGGTGGGCCGGGGCAGTGGCGGATCCTGTCGCCCGCAGCAAGAGAGGATGGGTTGCTGTGTCGATGGGTGCGGGGTGACCAGGGTCTGGGCCACGGGGCGGGTGGCAGCTCCTTCGCGGCTCTCACAGCCTTGCTCCTTGGCTGCGTCCCTGCTCGAGGCGCCTGGTGGGCTGGGAGGGGGTCAGGGACCCTGAGCAGAGCCACGCGCAGGGCTCCCGCCTCCCTCCTCCTGCCCTGCCTGACATCTCCTCACCCCCCTCTCCCGTGGCCTAGATGTGGAGCAGATGGCCATCGACTGGCTCACGGGCAACTTCTACTTCGTGGATGACATTGATGACAGGATCTTTGTCTGCAACAAGAACGGAGACACCTGTGTCACACTGCTGGACCTGGAGCTGTACAACCCCAAGGGGATAGCGCTGGACCCGGCTATGGGGTAAGTCCTGCCTGGGGGGTCTCAGCATCGCTGCCTGGACCTGCACCTCGGATGTGGGGAGGGGGAGCGAGCCAAGGGGGTGCGGGGTCACTGGGATGCTGCCGGAGGGGCGACTCGCCGGCCTGTGAGGGCCCCTCTGAGCTCCAGCGGCGAGTAAATCGCAGCATTTTCTCTCCCTCAGCTGAGACTGGGGCCACATGCTGTAGGGGAGTCGTGGCAGCAGTGTTCTGAGCAGCCCACGGCTACCAGCCAGTTCTGGAGGAGGTGAAGGTTCAGTCCTTAGGGGTGGGTCAGAGCAGCCCGAGCCTCTGCTGAGCTGGTGCCACCGGTGTGGGAGAGAGCCGGCACCGGGGACGTCAGTGTCTGAGCCTGGGGCTTCTAACTGAGTGTTCTGGGCCACAGTGGGCCAGTGAGTGGTCCCCCGCTCTGGGCCTGGAGAAGCCCCTCTCTGGCAGCGGCTTTGCCGGTGCTCGGCACTGCGGGACGGGCCTGGCCAGGCTCAGGACATGCTGCTGCGTCCAGCTTGTGGCTGCCCGGTGACAGCTCTGCGCCAGCTTTCGGGAACCGAAAGTCAGATATTGCACGGATCGAGCAGCTCCCCTTGCGCCTGTTTGTGCAGGGCGCTGCGGTCAGATGCCTTTTGCAAAACCCCGAGCATGGGGAAGCTGCAATGCTGAATCTTTGGGGCGGCTCCTGCCCCCAGGAGCGGGGAGCTGGCGTGGCCGAGGCCACGGTGGGCAGGGCAGAGCGTGTGCAGGATCCCACGTGCAGTCCAGCCGCGAGGCACGTGTGGGGGCAGAGCCCGCTGCCGGCCGGGGCGCGTCTGCCAGCCCGTCTGCACGGTGCCAGCTCCGTCCGGGGACACCCATGTGCGCTGCAGGGTCCCATGGAACCAGGAACAAGGACATCTCCCCTCTCACCCACTGCTTTCCAGATGGGTGCTTTCATCCTTGCCTGAATGAAGAGTTGAAGTTATTGAGCATAAAATCTGAAGTGCTTTCTACAAATAAATAAATATCTCATAGCAGCCTGGGGAGAGGCTCTGGCCTCCAACAGGGAAGGTGCAGACAAGCCCCACAGGCGACTGAGTTCAAGTCTCTCAGGCTCTGCCGCAGAGACCCAGCACGGCCCAGGTGCTGAGCCGGTGGTGCTGAGCCCCCGCCCTGGCTCTGCCGTGTCTGGCAGCGCCGTGCCAGGAGCTGCCACCGCAGGCAGGACGGCTCCCAGGTGCGCGGCACCGCGGGCAGATGCATCAGGGTTGGCTGGTGGAGGGCCCGGACCTCGTCCTGGTGGCACCAGCAAATCTGGGTTCAAGCTTTTGTCTGCCTGTCTCAGCATCTCCACGGGTCGCTGCGGCCCCTCCAAGCCCCCTGCCCGGTGCCTGGCAGCGGCGCAGGCAGGTGCTGCCGCAGGCAGTGAGAA
This sequence comes from Otus sunia, assembly GCA_010365825.1. Taxonomy (NCBI): domain Eukaryota; kingdom Metazoa; phylum Chordata; class Aves; order Strigiformes; family Strigidae; genus Otus; species Otus sunia. The sequence continues at coordinate 195,954 of ML998456.1, read as the reverse complement.
GCTCCCCTGGGCCGGCCCCGGCTGGGAGCCGCAGCGGCGGACCCCACAGCCCCCCCGTCTGCAGGCGTCAGCGTGCCCCGTCCGTCCGTCTGCGTCCTCCCGCTCGCCGGGCTCTGAGCTCCCGTGTCTGCCCTTCTCCCGCAGCAAGGTGTTCTTCACCGACTACGGGCAGATCCCCAAGGTGGAGCGATGTGACATGGACGGGCAGAACCGCACCAAGCTGGTGGACAGCAAGATTGTCTTCCCCCACGGCATCACCCTGGACCTGGTGAACCGGCTGGTGTATTGGGCTGACGCCTACCTGGACTACATCGAGGTGGTGGACTACGAGGGCAAGAACAGACACACCATCATCCAGGGCATCCTGGTGAGCGGGGCCAGAGCGGGGCCGGGCCGGGGGCCTTACGGTGGAGTGGGCTAGAGCGTGTCTGAGCTGGGCTGCTGGGGTCACTGGTCCGCAGGCTCAGCTTTGCTGGTCCAGCGAGAGCACAAGCTGCTGAGCACCAACTGGTCCTGCAGTACCCGCCGGCCGAGCCCAGTCTCGTGTCCTAAAGGAGGGGGGGCGAGAGCCATAGGGTGGGATGAGGGTCAGGGATCAGGGCCCTTGCACGCCTCGGAGCCGGGGTTCTCATGTCTCCTCCTACATTCCACACCCACGTGGTGCCTTCCAGATCGAACACCTCTACGGGCTGACGGTCTTCGAGAACTACCTCTATGCCACCAACTCCGACAACGCCAACGCCCAGCAGAAAACCAGCGTCATCCGGGTCAACCGCTTCAACAGCACCGAGTACCAGGTGGTGACGCGGGTGGACAAGGGAGGGGCACTGCACATCTACCACCAACGGCGCCAGCCCACAGGTGGGACCCCGGCCTGCGAGAAGTAGCTTCTGGGGATGAGGACAGGCTGCACCCTCTAAATTCCCTCTCCTAAGGGGGCCCAACGCCCAGGAGGGGTTCACTCGCCCTGGAGCCTCCGTTGGTGGCACCCTGTGGCCCTGAGGAGCTGTGCTCAGCCCGGGCCTGGCCCTGCCTGACTGCCCCCAGCTCCCGCCATCCCCATGCACTCCGGGTGCCTGGGCAGGGGGGCAGCAGGGTGCGGGGCACTGCTGGAGCCTGCCCAGGGGTGCCGAGTGCCGGAGGGGCCGGGACGGGGGGGCCGGCTGCCTGGCTGTGGTCCGCAGGGACTCCAGGCGCTGCCGTCCTACTGACAGCACTCCCCGGCCAGGGGCTGGGCTGGGAAACCTGCTCCCCCCTCAGCCGGGCACTGGCCTCTTGCCAGGCTGCCGTGCACCCCGGGGTGCCCCCGGTCCCTGCTATGGTTCCGTCTCCTCCTGCAAGAGACGTGGCAGCCGCGCCACGTGGTTGATCATCACGTCTCGCTGGAGAGCACAGGGACATTGGAGCAGATGCAGCATCTTGAAATATTAATGGCTCCCTTGCGGTGCCCACACGCTCCCCATCCCCGCTGCTGGCGTGTTGCCCTTTGACCCTGGCTGCGTGTTCCCGGGCACCCAGGGATTTCAAGGGAGTTGAAAGGCACTGTCCCCTCCCCGCATCCATCCCTGCCTGCCTGCTCCACCCCCAGCACCTTCCTGCGGTTAATCAATTTACTTGTTTAAAATCCTCTTAGCGTCCGCAGCCTGCTTGGCATTTTCCAGAATATAAAACTAATCAGGACATTTCCGAGCGATGGAGCAGTGTGGTTAGGGGGACTCTCCGGGCTGGTGCTGTCCCCACGCAGGGTCCTGCCAGCGCTGCCCTCGGCGCGGGCCGTGAGGGGTGGGCTGGCAGGACGGCGGCAGCCTGGCCCCGCGGCTGTGGCGGTGCGCTGGCACACGCCGGGCTGGTTTCTGCTCTGCTCTTTGGTCTGGGCAGGACCTTCCCCACCTCTGTGGTGTCCGTGCACTGCTCGGCCCCTGGCTGGTGGCCAGCAGCTCGGGGGGGGAAGGGGCCCCCCACAGCCCAGAGCGCGGCAGCACTCGTGAGACCGTCCCGGCATCGCTGTGGCTGCGGGCGGGCGTGTGCCTGCGGGGCAGGACGTGTCCGCGCCGCTCCGGCCGCTCAGCCCGCGCTGTGTTGCAGTGAGGAGCCACGCCTGCGAGCCCGACCAGTTTGGCAAGCCGGGGGGCTGCTCCGACATCTGCCTCCTCGGGAACAGCCACAAGACCCGAACCTGCCGGTGCCGCTCCGGGTTCAGCCTGGGCAGCGACGGGAAGTCCTGCAAAAGTGAGTCCTGGCCCAATCTGCAGAGCTGCCGGGGGCGAGGGGGCCAGCGCGGGACTGGGAGGGGCAGAGGCGCTTGTGCCAGAGCTTGGGAGCGCGTGGGCCCGGGGGCAAGCAGAGCTTTCCAGTTCCTTCCTCCCGCCTGCAGACACCCCTTCCCTCCCCGGCCTGTCTCGCACCCGCCACCCCCCAAAAGCCCCGGTGCCTCGGCATGGGCGGCCGCCCCCACACTGCCCCGGCCTGGCTGGGGGCGACGGCTCTCCCTGTCTCTCTGCAGAGCCCGAGCATGAGCTGTTCCTGGTGTACGGGAAGGGGCGTCCGGGCATCATCCGCGGGATGGACATGGGGGCCAAGGTGCCGGACGAGCACATGATCCCCATCGAGAACCTCATGAACCCCCGAGCACTGGACTTCCATGCTGAGACCGGCTTCATCTACTTCGCCGACACCACCAGCTACCTCATCGGGCGCCAGAAGATCGATGGGACGGAGCGAGAGACCATCCTGAAGGACGGTGAGTGGCCAAGGGCCCAGCCTGGCCCTGCCGGGCGCGGGCAGCCCCTGGGAGCCGGCCGCAGCGGCCGTCAGTGCGTTTCCGCGCACAAAGGTGGCGCTTCCGTCCTCTCCCTTGTGTCTCTGACCCTTAAAACTTAAGGTTTGAAGCTGCTGCTGGGGTTATCTGTAGACTGCTGTTGAGAGACAGGTACAGAGCACATGCTGCAGCAGAGGAGGGTCCCCTGTCCCCGGATGTCCCCATCCTGATCTGCTCAGATGGGAGGAGGAGGAGGAGGAGGGATGGGGGATCCTCAGTCAGAGGGTCCCGGGGCTCCGTGTGGTGGCTGATCCATCCCCACGCTGCCAACCCAGTTCATTTGTGCTGCCTCGGGGTGAACCAGCCGAGGACGCTCCTGTATTTGGCTTTTTCCAGCCCAGGCTCCCCGTGGCTGCAGCAGCTCTGGGGTTGCTGCCCGTGCCGGGGCTGGGGGGCACCTGTCATCCCCGTCGGTTTGAGTTGGGATCAGGTGGTGCCGAATGCACCGTGAATCCTACGGGGCTGTCGCTTCCGCTTCCCGTCTTCCCGCTGCCGCGCAGCCCTGGCGACAAGCTCCTGCTTCTCCCCAAAGGCATCCACAACGTGGAGGGCATCGCCGTGGACTGGATGGGGAACAACCTGTACTGGACAGACGACGGCCCCAAGAAGACCATCAGCGTGGCTCGGCTGGAGAAGGCCGCCCAGACGCGGAAGACGCTGATCGAGGGGAAGATGACGCACCCCCGAGCGATCGTGGTGGACCCCCTGAACGGGTGCGGGGGCCTGGGTGGGTGGGGCCGGCTCACGGGAGGGCACGGTCACCGCGTCTGAGCTGTGGCAGCGGGGCTGGGCGGTGGCTCCGGCCGTGGTGACGGCGGTGGCTCTGCGCTGCGCTGGGCTGGGCCTTGGCTGTAGGCAGCAGGACGTCCCCGCGGCCAGCGGCGGGGTGGGCTCCAAGCGCAGCTCATCTGCGTCTGCAACAGCTCCGTGTCTGTGGCAGGTGGATGTACTGGACAGACTGGGAGGAGGATCCCAAGGACAGCAAGAGAGGCAAGATCGAGAGAGCCTGGATGGACGGTTCCAACCGCAACATTTTCATCACTTCCAAGACCGTCCTGTGGCCCAACGGGCTGAGCCTGGACATCCCAGCCAAGATCCTCTACTGGGTGGATGCTTTCTATGACCGCATCGAGATGGTCTATCTGAACGGCACCGAGCGGAAGGCGAGTGGAGACCCCGCAGCCTCTCAGACGCGGGTCGCCCAGGCTGGGCCCGGGGACAGCCGAGCCGTTGCTCTGCTGGCGGCTCATCCGCTGCGGTTCTGCCCAGTGGGTGACTGGCCACGTTCGGCCACGCTGCCCTGCGGCCTGTCCCCTCCTCTCCCCTTCCAATGTCCCTGGCTCTGTCCTGCCCTGCGGGGCCTCCCCGCGCACCCGTCCCATCTAACGATGAGCCTCTCCACGCCCGCAGATCGTGTACGAGGGACCCGAGCTGAACCACGCCTTCGGGCTGTGCCACTACAGCAGCTTCCTCTTCTGGACCGAGTACCGCAGCGGCAGCATCTACCGCCTGGACCAGACCTCCAAGGTGGTGACGCTGCTGCGGAACGAGCGCCCGCCCATCTTCGAGATCCGGATGTACGATGCGCAGCAGCAGCAAGGTGCGGGGGCCACCCCTGCCCGGCACCGCGGGACCTGCCCTGCGCGAGGGAGCGACGGAGCCAGAGGAGGGATGGGGCTGGGGACGAGGGCTCCAACCATGGAGCCTGTTGAGGGGGTCCAGGGGACGGGCGCCCAGCCTGCTGTGGGTCAGCAGGGTTGCCTGGGTGCTGAGGTCCCCTCACCCCCCTACCTTGCCTCCGCAGTGGGCTCCAACAAGTGTCGCGTAAACAATGGCGGCTGCAGCAGCTTGTGCCTGGCCACCCCCCGGGGCCGTCAGTGCGCCTGTGCCGAGGACCAGATCCTGGGGTCAGACTCCGTCACCTGCCAGGGTAGGCTGCCTGGGGGACTGGCCCCGAGGGGACCCCTTTCTCCCGGCGATGGGGGGGACACGGGGTCTGCGGCGGCTCAGGCACATCAGCCTGGGGACACAGGACTGTCCTCGCCGCTGCCCTGTGCTTGGTCACTTGGTTAAAATCATCCCCCCGTTTGCTTTTCCCTTGCCAGCCAACCCGTCCTACATCCCCCCCCCGCAGTGCCAGCCCGGGGAGTTCGCCTGCAAGAACAACCGCTGCATCCAGGAGCGCTGGAAATGCGACGGCGACAACGACTGCCTGGACAACAGCGACGAAGCCCCGGAGCTCTGCCGTGCGTAGCCGCCTCCTGCGCGCCGGGGTGGCACTTGACGCGCTCCTGGGGCAGCGGGATTCGGGCGAAGCTTCTGCCAGATGTGGGGCCGGTGCCTGGGACAGGCTTGGGCAGCTGGGACCCCTGTGTCCCCTCCCCAGCTCTAGGGGGGGAGCAGGAGTGAACGGTTGAGGGGGGGAATGGTGATGAGGATCCTGGATCCCCCGTTTGGGGACAAACTGCCCTTTTCTGTCTCAGCTTTTCACCCCGCCAGCGTGGAGGAGGAATGGGGGGGCTGGGGGGCGAAGGCGGGTCCTGAGCGCGTGTCTCCCCTGCAGACCAGCACACCTGCCCCTCGGACCGTTTCAAGTGCAAGAACAACCGCTGCATCCCCAACCGCTGGCTCTGCGATGGGGACAATGACTGCGGGAACAACGAGGACGAGTCCAACTCCACGTGCTCGGGTGAGGAGCCTGCGATGAGCTCGGGGAACGGGGAGGGCTCGCACCGCTGCGCCCAGCCGCAGCCGTCACTGCTCCCCGCGTGCTGCGGGACGGAGGCCGAGGGTCCGGGGCCTGGCGTGTCCCTGCTGCCCACCTTGCAGCCGCTTTGGCTTCTGCGCCGGCGCCTCGCAGGAGTCCTGGGGGTTTGTTCCTGGCCTTTCTCCCAGCAAAGCCAGGTACCGCCAGCTGCTAAATCTCCGTCTCTCTTCCTGTGCCAGCTCGGACCTGCTCTCCCAACCAGTTCTCCTGTGCCAGCGGGCGCTGCATCCCCATCTCCTGGACGTGTGACCTGGATGACGACTGCGGGGACCGCTCCGACGAGTCTGCCTCTTGCGGTGAGCTGGGGCGGGGAGCGCCGGGAGTGCCGGGCCCTGCCAGGGAGCCCCGCTGCTCGCCCCACCGCGGGGTTGGGCCGAAGACTGTGCTGCGGGGCGTCTCCCCGACACTGACGGTGCCTCTGCCTCCTCCACAGCGTACCCGACCTGCTTCCCCCTGACACAGTTCACCTGCAACAACGGGCGCTGCATAAACATCAACTGGCGGTGTGACAACGGTAAGGACTGCGGCCGCGCGCCCGCCCAGGGGGGCACAGCTGGGGATGGCGAGACCAGACGCAGGGGTGTCCGGCTGGCAGGGGGCCCGATCCTGCCAGGGTCACTCACCAGGGTCACTGTGCAAGGGGCAGAGCCTGGGCTCTGAGGGGAGGCAGCGGTAGCTGAAGCTGTAAGTGCGTCTTGCAGCACCGAGACCCACATTTTCCTTGACTGCCCCTGGGGGAGCATGTGTGCAGGAACAGCCTGGCAGGGATCATTTGAGCAGACCTCGGTGTTCTTTGCGAGGTGGCCAAATCTCTGCCCCAGTGCTGGAGATGGGCATGGAGTGGCCTGTGCAGCTGGCAGGGCTGAGCCAGGTCCCGTAGCCCCAGGGAAGGCAGGAGAGGTCTCCCGGCAAGCTCACATCTGGCCTCAGATCTGTTTCCAGGGCCAGGCCTGGGAGAGAAGGTTTACCCCAAGGCTGCTTTCCTTCCCCACAGGTTTATTTCAGTCTTCCTAGCAGCTCTGCATCATTGGGTTTAATTAGTGGCTTCAGAGACACGTCCAGAGCTGCCGAGCACACGTGCTGGTGCCGGGCGTTAGCGGGGAGCTGCAGGCACAGGTCTCTTCCCCTGGGCTCCTCCTGAGCAAACGGCCTCTTCCTCCCGGGGCAGCCCCTGCTCTGAGCCACCCCGCCAAGGGTGGCCTCTTCTCCCGGGGATCCTCTGGCGCTGGCAGCTCACAAAAGCAGCAGCCTTGGCGTGGAGCAGCCGAGAGCCTCGCCAGGCGCCTGCGGGCAGGAGCCGCAGCGACAAGGGGCTCCCAGCCCAGCCCAGCTGCCCCGGGCCCCCCCAGCACCCTCCGCTGCCTCTGGTCTCGCCTCCCGGGCCGCTCGGTGTCCCTGCGCCGCCTCTGCGCCCCTCTCCCTGTCAGTGTTCACGTCCTGGCGTCAGCGTGTTTTTGTGCCACTCTCCGTGCGTGTGCCGTGTTGTGTTGTTTTGTTTGTCATTGTGCCCACTCTCCTGTCTGGTTGGTTCTGTGTTTCAGAAAAAGATTGTGGGGATGGCTCTGACGAAAAGAACTGTCCAAAGCCTACCGGTTAGTGCATAGATCAACATGCACCAGACCCTCAACTTGGCCCCACACAACCCCCAAACCTGCTCCCTCCAGAGTGCTGGGAGCCCCATGGGCTGCTTCTCCAGACACTGGCAATGCCCCCGCACTCTCTGGCAGTGGCCCCGTGCTCCAGCAGCGGGGGGGACGTGCCGGGTGCTGTACCCCCCAGCTCACCGAGCTCAGGAAGCTCCTGGCGGTGGGTGCCCAGAGAGGTCGGGGTCTGCAGCTGCAGGAGCCGGGCCACTGGTGAAGCTGCACAGCAGCCGTCGGTGCCATCGTCCCTGTGCCCATCGTGGGCTCCTCTGTGCAAGGGGACACAGAGGCACCGGCAGGCAGAGGCCCTTTACTGAGCTCAGGCGGGGCGTCCGCAGCAGAGCAGAGCCCTGGGGCGGCTCCAACAAGCTGGGCCAGCCCCGTGCCCCCGTGCCCCGTGCCCTGTGCCGGTGGGGCGAGAGGCTGCATTGCCAGTGTCCCAGCACCATCAGACTAAAGCTCGCTCTGCCCGTCGGTGGGCGATGGAGTTTCCCTCCAGGCAAGCTGACACCCCCCAATTGGCCATACCAGCCCCCCTCCCCATGGATGTGCCCCGTAAAGGAGGGCACCGTCCCCCAGCTCCACTCCCCCGCGGAGTGGAGCGGCCCCCGTGGTGCCGGGCGCCCTCCCGGCCCCCCCAGGTTCATGGCTGATCTATGCAGTTTCTGTCTTTCATTTTCTTTGTGCGCTGCTGGTGCTGTGGCTGCCCCTGTGAGCGTGTCGGGGGGCGGGAGGGCCAGGGGCTCTTCCTTCAGCCCGGCCCCTCCGGCGGGGTCCCGCTGCCAGCGCCGAGGGGCTGCCCGTCACCCCACGTCCTGTCTGCCGGCCTGGTCCGTGTGATCCCCGTTGGTCCCCGCTTCCCCCGGCCGCCTCCTCTGGCAGGGGGTTCTCTGCCTTCCTCCCTCCTGCCGTGCCTCCAGCCCTCCCCCCGGCCGGCCGGCGCCCTCTGAGCCCCCTCCCGCTGCCCTTCCCTCTCCAGACAACGACTGCGGGGACAACAGCGACGAGGCGGGCTGCAGCCATTCCTGCTCCAGCAACCAGTTCAAGTGCAATAGCGGGCGCTGCATCCCCGTGCACTGGACCTGCGACGGGGACAACGACTGCGGGGACTACAGCGACGAGACTCATGCCAACTGCACCAACCAGGGTGAGCCCCAGCCCCGGCCCTGCCCCGGCTGGGAGGGAGCCACGACGGACCCTCCTGGGCCTCAGCTCTGTTGCTGCCCAGCCTGCAGAGCCGAAAGCCGCCCCCCGAGCGGACCAGAGCCCCTCCCTTCCAGGCAGGGAATCCTGTAGCATCCTCTGCCCATGCTGGTGCCTGGGTCCCCCCTCCTGCACCTCTGGGTGCCCCCAGCCCATTCCCTGCGGGCCGAGTGCCCAGACCTCCCCCCAGCCCGGCACCCGCCCGGTTTCCCGCTTCTCGGGGCAAAGGTGCTGAGTGGGTGCGTGTGCCCCCCGCAGCCACGCGCCCGCCCGGGGGCTGCCACACCGACGAGTTCCAGTGCCGGCTGGACGGGCTCTGCATCCCCATGCGCTGGCGCTGTGACGGTGACACGGACTGCATGGACTCCAGCGACGAGAAGAACTGCGAGGGGGTCACCCACGTCTGCGACCCAAACGTCAAGTTTGGCTGCAAGGACTCAGGTGAGAGCAGGGGAGGGGGGAGCCGCTGCCCCCTGCCCCCCCCGACCCAGGGGAGGGGCTGGAACCCTCCTCGGCTTGGAGGGGATAGGGACAGCAGAGGAGGGTCACCAGCCCCCGGTGCAGGCGGGAGCCCCAGTGCCTGGAATAACATCACCTCTGCCCCTGCTCCCCCCTCGGCAGCCCGCTGCATCAGCAAGGCCTGGGTCTGCGACGGAGACAGCGACTGCGAGGACAACTCGGACGAGGAGAACTGCGAGTCGCTGGTGTGCAAACCTCCCTCCCACACCTGCGCCAACAACACCTCCATCTGCCTCCCCCCCGAGAAGCTCTGCGACGGCTCCGACGACTGCGGCGATGGCTCTGACGAGGGCGAGCTCTGTGGTGAGCGCGGCGCAGGGCGCAGGACTCGGGGCCTCCCACGGCCGGGAGCTGACGAGGACCTGACGGGCGCATCCTCTCTCCGCAGACCAGTGCTCCCTGAACAACGGCGGCTGCAGCCACAACTGCACCGTGGCCCCCGGCGAGGGCATCGTCTGCTCCTGCCCGCTGGGGATGGAGCTGGGCTCCGACAACAAGACCTGCCAGATCCAGAGCTACTGTGCCAAGCACCTCAAGTGCAGCCAGAAGTGCGAGCAGGACAAGTACAATGTCAAGTGCTCCTGCTACGAGGGCTGGATGTTGGAGCCTGACGGCGAGAGCTGCCGCAGCCTGGGTGCGTGCGGGTGGGCTGCAGGGATGCTGCTCGTGGCGGGGGTCGCCGTCTCACCGCTCGCGGAGGCGGCAGCAGCACTGCTTGAGGATGGTGCTGCCGGGCACCGCCGGGTGCCCGGGGGATCCATCGGGCAGCGGAGCCCTCGCTGTCCCCACCCGGCACAAGCGGCCCTTTGTGGTGCTGGGGTGTGGGTGGTCCCGTAGCTGGGGCTGGGCCCAGGAGCCAGGGACCCTTCCCCCTGCCCCGGCCGTGCCCCCCTTCTGACCCAGCCCTGCCTTCCCCAGACCCCTTCAAGCCCTTCATCATATTCTCCAACCGCCACGAGATCCGCCGCATCGACCTGCACCGGGGTGACTACAGCGTCCTGGTCCCTGGGCTGCGCAACACCATCGCCTTAGACTTCCACCTCAACCAGAGCTCACTCTACTGGACCGATGTGGTGGAGGACAAAATCTACAGGGGGAAGCTGCTCGAGAATGGGGGTGCGTAGCTCTGGGGGCACGGAGCAGGCTGGGGGGGGCCAGTGGGTGGGAAAGCTGGGGCGCAGTTCTGGGATGGGGTGCTGGCTGTGACTCGCTGGCTCCCCACAGAGTCCACAGGCCCTGTAGCGATCCTGTTCTGCTCTCCAAAGTTGCTCATTATGTAGGAATTAATTAGCATTCCCAGCACTCCCCTAATGGTAATTACAGCCCGGCAGCTGGGAGCACAAAGCCGGGCCCCCTCCCCATCAGTGCTGCAGGGCTGCAGAGGGGGCACCCGCAGGGGCGCAGCGCCAGCCCAGCGCCGGCACCACGGACATGGGGCTGAGCCCTTTGGGGTTCGGGCCCCGAGGGGGTGATGTATCCCCCCCACCATCCACCCCGGTCAGGCCGGGTGGGGCTGTTTGGGACAGGCACGGTGGTGCTGGGTAAGAGGCACCGGCCTGAGCCGTCCTGGTGCTGCTCCCTGCAGCCCTGACCAGCTTTGAGGTGGTGATCCAGTACGGGCTGGCCACCCCCGAGGGACTGGCCGTGGACTGGATCGCTGGCAACATCTACTGGGTGGAGAGCAACCTGGACCAGATCGAGGTGGCCAAGCTGGACGGCACCATGCGCACCACGCTGCTGGCGGGGGACATTGAGCATCCCCGCGCCATCGCCCTGGATCCCCGCTACGGGTGAGGCAGGAGGGGCCCTCGGTCACTGGGACACGGCGGCACCCCTGGGATCGTCCGGGGGCTGGGCCACGGGCTTCTGTCTGGGCACGCTCCCCAGCGCCGGTTTGGGAGACAGAGCTCGGGGTGCCCGTGCCGACCGTCCCCGCTCGCTGTCCCCGCAGGATCCTCTTCTGGACTGACTGGGATGCCAGCCTGCCCCGCATCGAGGCCGCCTCCATGAGCGGCGCGGGCCGGCGCACCATCCACAAGGAGACGGGCTCGGGGGGGTGGCCCAACGGGCTCACCGTCGACTACCTGGAGAAGCGCATCCTCTGGATCGACGCCAGGTGGGACCAGGACACCCATCTCTGCCCTGCGCCGTCTCCTCTGCACCCTGTCCTGCCCCCTGCACCCCCGTCCCCTCTGCGCCCCGTCCCCCTCCCCGTCCCCCCAGCTCTGGCACTTCTCCCTCACTCCTGCACTGTTCTGCCCTTCGCTGGGCTGGGAGTGGAAGCCTTTGCTCTGTGGGATCTGTCTGTCTGCAGCACCTTCCAGCCTTTGCTCTGGCTGTTCTCTGAGGGGCTCTGATCCCTGGTGTAAATCAGGAGTTGTCCTCCTCCGCAGCGTTAAGCAGAGCAGAGGAGGCGGCTGCTGAGATCTGCGTGTCGTTGCCGCTGGGTTCAAGACCCGACCTCTGCGAGTGCCTGGGAGCCCTCGCCCAGCCCCTGCCCGCCCTCACCCCGCGTTTTGCACGCACAGGTCAGACGCCATCTACTCAGCCCTGTACGACGGGACGGGGCACATCGAGGTGCTGCGGGGACACGAGTACCTGTCGCATCCCTTCGCCGTCACCCTGTATGGGGGCGAGGTCTACTGGACCGACTGGCGCACCAACACGCTGGCCAAGGCCAACAAGTGGACCGGGCACAATGTGACGGTGGTGCAGAGGACCAACACGCAGCCTTTCGACCTGCAGGTCTATCACCCCTCCCGGCAGCCCCTGGGTGAGGCTGGGGAGCGGAGGCAGCGGGACGGGGCGGGGGGAGCGGGGGCGCGGTGCCAGCGCTCGGTGTGCCCGGAGGTGTGCTCGGTGGCCCCGGTCGCCCAGCGAGGACGTGTCTGGGGCGATGCGGCAGATGGGTCAGAGCTCCTGGACAGGGCAGGCCGGGTCTGGGCAGCTCTGGGGCCTCCTGGGTGGGTGTCCCCTGGAACAGGGACGTTGCTGAGCCTTATCCCCTTCGCAGCTTCTAACCCCTGTGAAGCCAACGGGGGCAAAGGGCCGTGCTCCCACCTCTGTCTCATCAACTACAACCGCACGTTGTCCTGTGCCTGCCCCCACCTCATGAAGCTGGACAAGGACAACACGACCTGCTATGGTAGGGATCTGCCCGGGCCACCCCGGCGCGGGGGGATGAACGGTGCTTCGGAGCTGGCGCCGCAGACCAGGCTGGGGTCCCACAACTGCCCCTCTCATCCTCCTCCCCAGAGTTTAAGAAGTTCCTGCTGTACGCACGGCAGATGGAGATCCGGGGCGTGGACATCGACAACCCCTACTACAATTACATCATCTCCTTCACGGTGCCCGACATTGACAACGTCACGGTGGTGGACTATGACGCCCTGGAGCAGCGCATTTACTGGTCTGATGTCCGCACCCAGACCATCAAGAGAGCCTTCATCAACGGCACCGGCGTGGAGACCGTCGTCTCTGCGGGTGGGTGTGGGGGAGCAGCGCCCTGCACGGCTGCTCCCTTGGGTCCCACCAGCCTTCCTGAGGCTTCAGCTCCATGGGATCGGCCCTTCCTCTCCATCTGAGCACCATCCCAGCCCCGTTCTCACAACTAACGAGTCTCCCTTCTCTGTTCCCTGCCAGACCTGCCCAACGCTCACGGCCTCTCAGTGGACTGGGTTTCCAGAAACCTCTTCTGGACCAGCTACGACACCAACAAGAAGCAGATCAACGTGGCCCGGCTGGACGGCTCCTTCAAGAACGCGGTGATCCAGGGGCTGGACAAGCCTCACTGCCTGGTGGTTCACCCCCTCCGGGGGTAAGTCTCTGGCAGGACGTGGTGCCGGGGGCTCGGGGTCAGGCCAGGAGCGTCGAAGGAGGAGAAGGGGCAGGCACACGTGTGTGCATGCGTGACAGCGCACGTGTGCGGTGGAGGAGAGAACAGGCTGCGCCCGATGTGTCAGCGCGTGTAGGAGGTGTGCGAGAGGAGCCGGGGCCGCAGCTCGGAGGGGGGTGTCTGTCGGCGCAGGCGAAGCAGCGTTTCCGTCCATCCGTGTGTGTGCTGGGGGGGACGGGCTGCGGGTCACTGTGTGTCCGCGGGCGTGGGCCAGTCGGGGTGTGCGCGGGGCTTTGCCAGGCAGGGGTGTGCAAACACCAACCCCCCGTCCCAGCGCCGGAGGCCAGGAGCCGTTGGGCTGCCCGGGGGCTGCAGCAAGAGGGAAGAGGGGCCGGGCGGGCAGCGGGGCTCGGTGGGCTCGTGGGGGACGTCTCCATGGGGCCGTTGGAGCTGCCGTGCTCAGCGTCCCCTCCCCGGCACAGGAAGCTCTACTGGACAGACGGGGACAACATCAGCGTGGCCAACATGGACGGCAGCAACCGCACCCTCCTCTTCAGCAACCAGAAGGGCCCTGTTGGTACGGTACCACCCCACCCTGCGGCACCTTTGCTGGCCCTGAGAGCCTCAAGGTCCTGCCGGGGGCCTGGCAGCTTGTTGGCGCGGGGTCACCCTGCGCTCGCGTGCCCGTTCCCCACCTCAGCCCGTCCGCTCCGCCGGTTCCCCCCCACCTCCCCCGTGTGCCGCCTGGGCGCTGATGATCCCTCCCTTCCCAGGCCTGGCCATTGACTACCCAGAGAGCAAACTGTACTGGATCAGCTCCGGCAACGGCACCATCAACAGATGCGACCTGGATGGCAGCAACCTGGAGGTGATCGAGTCCCTGAAGGGTCAGCTGAGCAAGGCGACCGCCCTGGCCATCATGGGTGAGCGCTGGCAGGGGTGGGGCGGGTCCCCAGCCCTTTCCCTTTCTCCTGGCCCTGCCCAAGGGCCGACTACTCGTGACCACCTCTGGCAGCTGGGGAGGGGATGCTTCTCCCCTGAAGGCTGAGCTCAGGCCCCTTTTTCCAGGCCACTGCGTGTAAATCTGTGCGGAGCCACTGCTCTTTGCTGCGGGGGCGGGAGGGGATGGGAAGAGCTGCTGCATGTCCCTGTCTTCTCCTCTCAGGCAACAAGCTGTGGTGGGCTGACCAGGCCTCCGAGAGGATGGGCACCTGCAACAAGAAGGATGGGACAGAGGTGACGGTGCTGCGCAACAGCACGACGCTGGTGATGCACATGAAGGTGTACGACGAGAGCATCCAGCAGGGTGAGCGGGTGGCCCTGGGCAGAGACCCCGCTCCGCCGGGGTGGCCGCAGCCTGGCCCACAGTGCCCGGGTGGCTGGCTGACACCATCCCTTCTTGCCGGCACAAGCCTGGCCCTCGCCCTCGCGTGGTGCCCCAGGCACCCGAAGCCCCCACGGGGTGCCCCGGCCCCCAGCTGCCCCTCACACCCCTTCTCTCTGCGGCAGCTGGAACCAACCCCTGCAGCCTGAATAACGGCGACTGCTCGCAGCTCTGCCTCCCCACTTCTGAGACCTCCCGGGCCTGCATGTGCACCGCGGGCTACAGCCTGAAGAGCGGGCAGCAGTCCTGCGAAGGTGAGCGTGTGCCCGGCCCCTCGCCTGCGCTACCCCTCGGCGCAGAGACCCCCGGCCGCTGCCGCATGGTGCTGTGCAGCCGAGCGAGGCGTGCGTGGCGCGGGGGGGCTCCTCCCCGCTGCCCTGCACCTCCCTGCACCCCGCAGCGCTGCCGAGGGGCGCTGGGGCGCTCGGGAGGGGCTCGGGCTGCAGCGAGACCCTCGCGTGGGCTGTCCCTGCGACAGGCTGCCTGGGCACCAAGTGCTCCGGGTTTGGTGGGAGGAGGGGGCAGGACTGCGTGGTGGGAGCCCTGAGGAGAGGGGAAATCCTGCAGTCGCGGTGGGTTTGGGTCCTTGACTCGCCGCAGTCACTGGGAATGGGGCTGAGCAGCCGGCGCAGCGTTCGCTCTGCAGATCCCCAGCCCCTGCCTGGTTTGCCACCGTCTCCCTCAGGAGGGACGAGCCCCCCCGCTCCCCGGTCACTGCCAGGGCCTCTCAAAGGCTGTTTTTGTGCAAAGTGTTCTTGGTGTTTTTGGAGGGGGCTGGCAGAGCTGCCACACCATCTGGGTCAGGGCAGGGACTGAATAACAAGCGCTGCCCTGACCCAGATGCGGCGCGGAGCCTCTGCCAGCGCTCGGGGGTGGAGGCGGCTCTGGGAAGAGGCCTCGCTCATGCCTCCCCTGTGCCCCGGTGTGGGTCAGGACCCCTCGAACGGGCTACACCGGGGCTTGCAGCCTCCAGGGAGGTCGGGGCAGGGCTCGTTGCAGCGCAGCCTCTCGCAGAGCTGAGTGGGGAAGGGCTTTCCCTGGGTTCCTGCCCCAGCCATCTCAAACCTCATCTCTGCCTCAGTCTGTGCTTGTTTCAGAGCGGGTTGTCCCTGCCCCCTTCCCCCAAGGTTTGCCATTCCTTCCCCTGCCCAGCGTGGCAGTGAAAGCCACCCCGTCCTGACCACAGAGGAGTTTTCTCCTCACATTCATGGTTAGTCCCTTCTCGCATGGGGACCCGAGTGAAGCAGGCGCATCCCTCTGTCCGCGAGGATCCACAGTGCTACAAAGCTTTTGAAGCCTGTCACCCTCACACTGCCCCTGTAGACACGTCACGCCCTGACCGCGGCACTGTGGGCAGGACCAGGCGCTCGGTGTCCGGCAGAACTGCCGCCCCCGCCGCCCCCCAGCTGCCTGTGGAGCTGCCGCTTGCGCTGCCAGCCCACGTCTCGCATGCGTCAGCCTCAGAGTCTGCCGAGAGGTGGGCGTAGGGGCTGCCTGTGCGGGGACGCTTCGGGCAGCTGCACAGCCTGCCGGCAGGTCCAGCCAGAGCCGCTCAACCCTGCCCTGCCCATCCCTGCGCTCTCCTGGGCCATCTGCCCGGGCGGGGACTCGAGGTGCTTCTGTCGTGGCAGGGTCGCGCCTCCCACCGGCCCTGCCAGGCTTGTGCTCCTCCACGGAGCTGCTGTCGCAGTTTTCCACGAGTCTGGCTGCCCCCTGAGGGACAGCGTGTGCTCTGTGGGATGCATCTGACTGTCCCCGCATCTGTGTTGCAGGTGTTGGCTCCTTCCTCCTGTATTCGGTCCATGAGGGGATCCGCGGCATTCCCCTGGACCCCAACGACAAGTCAGATGCCCTCGTGCCCGTGTCGGGGACCTCCCTGGCCGTGGGGATCGACTTCCACGCAGGTGACATGGGCGCTGGCAGCAGGACAGCGGGGCTGGAGAGGCTGGAGAGGGGGAGTGTGGGGGGGACCATCCCCAGACCCCTTTTGGCCGTGCTCTGCCCCCAAACATCTCCCCTCGACAGCCCCGGGCGAGGGCAGGTTTTGGGTCCCCACGCCGGGGCCTGGGGTGTGGCTCAGCCCGGGTCCGTGCCACCCTTGGGGTGACCCAGAGGCCATCCCTGACACCTGCTTTCCCGTCCGGCCCCTCTCAGAGAACGACACGATCTACTGGGTTGACATGGGCCTGAGCACCATCAGCCGGGCCAAGCGGGACCAGACGTGGCGGGAGGACGTGGTCACCAACGGCATCGGCCGCGTGGAGGGCATCGCCGTGGACTGGATCGCCGGTGAGTAGGGGCTGTGGAGCGGGAAGCAGCGGGTGGGCGGTGGGGGAACGGGGCTCATGCCAGTGCTCACCGTCCCCTCTGCAGGAAACATCTACTGGACAGACCAGGGCTTCGATGTCATCGAGGTGGCCAGGCTGAACGGGTCCTTCCGCTACGTGGTCATCTCGCAGGGGCTGGACAAGCCACGGGCCATCACAGTCCACCCAGAGAAGGGGTGAGACCCCGCACAAAGCCACCGGGGAGGGCCATCAGCTGCGGGGTGGGCACGTCCCAGAGACCCCCGCAGCCTCCCAGCAGAGCCCTGTGGTCTGTGCGCGGTGAGGGACTCGCAGGTTTCCTGTGCCCCCAGGGACAGGCCCTGGTGTCCCACCCAGCCGGGTTTAACCACCCCGTTGCTGATGGGCTGCGCATCCCGGGAGCGCCCCGTCGCTTCGAGGGTGCCAGTGCCCCGGGAAATCCGAGCGGAGTCGGAGGGAGGAGCATTGTTGGTGCCCAGGGGGGATGGAGGAAGGCCCCTGGGTGTCTGGGCTGCCCCCAGCTGCAGCGTGGCGCTCCGAGGGCTGTGGGAACGCGGCAGCGGGGGGCCGGCAGGTCCCCGGGGTCTGGACTGAGGCCCCGCTGTGGGGGAAGGAGGAGAAGACATGTTTGTCCTCTGCTCCAGCGGCCAAAATGCCCAAGATGCTGCTGCTGGCCAGCCCCGTGGTCACGGCCCTGCTGTCCCCTGCAGGTACCTGTTCTGGACGGAGTGGGGGCAGTACCCCCGCATCGAGCGGTCGCGCCTGGACGGGACCGAGCGGATGGTGCTGGTGAACGTCAGCATCAGTTGGCCCAACGGGATCTCAGTCGACTACGAGGTACAGCCGCCGCCTGGGGGATGGGGCTGCCCTGAGGCCTGGCAGGAGCGTGCCGGTCACTCGTGGCTGCTGGGGGGGTCTTGGGGTCGCAGCTGCCCGCCCCAGGGCCCCGGGGTCTCCTCTGCGGGGGGCGAGGCTATCCAGGGTGGGAGGTGCGGAGGGTGCCTGGGTGCCACCCCAGAGCATGGCACCATTGCTGACGGGAACCCTTTCTCGTCGCCACAGGACGGGAAACTTTACTGGTGCGATGCCCGGACAGACAAGATTGAACGAATCGACTTGGAGACGGGCGAAAACAGAGAAGTTGTCCTGTCCAGCAACAATATGGACATGTTCTCGGTGTCGGTCTTCGAGGAGTACATTTACTGGAGCGATAGGTGCAGTGCCGAGGGTCCGGCAGTGCTGGGGGTGCCCTGGGCACCAGCTGTGGGGGAGCTGGGGGTGCCGTGGGGCAGGTGGCGGCGCTGGGTCCCGCGGCAGGGTGCTGCTGGGGTGGGCCCCGTGCCGGTCACTCAGCGCCTCTGTCCTTCCCTAGGACTCACGCGAACGGCTCCATCAAAAGAGGCAACAAGGATAATGCCACCGAGTCGGTGTCCCTGCGGACAGGGATCGGTGTGCAGCTCAAGGACATCAAAGTCTTCAACCGGGCCCGGCAGAAGGGTGCGTGCGGGCGCGGGGTGTCAGCCCCTCATGCAGCGCTGCAAAGTGGGAGCATCCTCCTGCACAGAGCCTGCCCAGCCCCTTGAACACCCCCCTTTCCTCGCCAGGCACCAACATCTGTGCCCAGAGCAACGGGGGCTGCCAGCAGCTCTGCCTGTTCCGGGGCAGCGGGCAGAGGACGTGCGCCTGTGCCCACGGCATGCTGGCCGAGGATGGCGTGAGCTGCCGGGACTACGACGGCTACCTGCTGTACTCGGAGCGCACCATCCTCAAGAGCATCCACCTCTCGGACGAGAACAACCTCAACGCCCCCATCAAGCCCTTCGAGGACGCAGAGCACATGAAGAACGTCATCGCCCTGGCCTTCGACTACCGCTACGGCTCCAAGGGCAGCAACCGCATATTCTACAGCGACATCCACTTCGGCAACATCCAGCAGATCAACGACGACGGCACGGGGCGCAAGACCATCGTGGAGAGTGAGTGTCGCGGGGCTCCCTGCGTGTGCGTCTGCCCTCAGACCCCTCTTTTCCGTTCTGCCCTGCCACCTCTTCCTGAACTCCCTCATTCCTCGCCCAAGGGCTTTTTTTCCTTTTCTCAGTTAACGTTTTCTGGTATTTTCGAGAGGCATTTTGAGTGGCAGCTGTTAAGGGTTCAGCTGTGAGCTTTCTACTGGAGCCTCTGGAAGAGGCAGCAGCCTGTGGTAGAGGACACAAGTGTCAGGAGGAGTCTGCAGAGCTTGTGCTGGCAAGGAGAGTGTATCACAAGGCTGAGGCGTGCACGTGGGCACGACTGCTCTAGAAACAAGGCACTGCAGCAAACTTGGGATCTGCTCTGTATTTGCATTTGACTTCCAAGACAGACCAGTTGAGCCTGAGCAAACCTTGCCACGCCTGGCCCTGTCTTCACCTCCTGCCCTCCGTTTGCACTTGGTTGGTTTTATTGGCTCCTGCAGCAGTGGAAGGGACCACGTCTGTTGCTCCATGTCGCTAGGGAGCATCTCCAGCAAGGGTTGTAGATGTGCTTGCTAATGAGCGTATTTACATTTGGCACTTGGGATAGCTGTTATCACTGAGATCAGGAGAGCAGGGCCCATCTCTCGTAGCCGGTTCATTAAACCTTATGCTGATCGTTAACGAGGGAGGAAGGATGGGTGTACAGTACGAGCTCCTGACCCAGGAGCTGGAGGGAAGGTCTCCCTGGTCGGCCACAAGTCTTCGTCTTGTCACTCAGCTCTCCCCTGGCAGAGGGAGACCCCTCCCTTCCCAGTGCCGCTGCTGCAGGGTTGGGGGCACCCGGAGCACAGGGGAGACAATCAGAGCACCAGCTTGGAAGCCAAATTCAAGTCCTTGTTTCATCATAGGTGACCGTCCCTCAGCCGTCCTGCAAGGACGTGCCTGGCTGGTGGTGGAGATCTGCCCGCGAGGCCCCGGAAGGCTCCCGGGGTCTCAGCTGACCCTTTAGCACAGACCCAGCCCGGCCCCGCTGAGTCCCTCAGGCACTGCTGTGTTGGCCCAGTGTTAGCATCCAGCCAGAGCCTCTGAGGGATTTTTTGGGGTGTAATTAAAAGCAATAACTTCAGGCTGCCAAAGCGGCCGTGTCCAGGTGTCACGGTCAGCACTGGCTGTGCAGAGCGGGCAGGAGCAGGGGCTGGATGTGACCCTTGCCTGTCCTCCCCCCCTGCAGACGTGGGCTCGGTGGAGGGGCTGGCGTACCACCGCGGCTGGGACACGCTGTACTGGACCAGCTACACCACCTCCACCATCACCCGCCACACCGTGGACCAGAGCCGTCTGGGGGCTTTCGAGAGGGAGACAGTGATCACCATGTCGGGGGACGATCACCCCCGGGCCTTCGTGCTGGACGAGTGCCAGAAGTGAGTGGCCGTCTGTGGCCCAGCCGGCCCGGCCAGGGGCCCGTGTGGTCCCAGGGCCAGCGTCCAGGCAGACACCCCTCCGCTGGGGAGAGAGCGCTGGCTCCCAGCACAGGGTACTGGGGAGGAAGGGCCCCGTGCCCCCGCTCCCCACACGTCTAGCAGCACCCCGAAGCACAGAGAAAAACCCTGTCCCATCCCCTTCTCTGGCCAGCTGGTACCACGGGGTGCCAGTCTGGCTGCAGTGGCCTCGTTTGTGCCCCTCCCACCCCTTTCGGCATGGGGACCGTGTCCCATCCATCCCAAAGTCCCTGGAAGCCCCACAGCAGCAGAGGGTGGGCTGAGCCAACACGTGTGTGGGGCTGCAAAGGCATCGCGTGTCTGTCCCCTTCCAGCCTGATGTTCTGGACCAACTGGAACGAGCAGCACCCCAGCATCATGCGTGCCACCCTCTCCGGTGCCAACGTCCTCATCATCATTGACCAGGACATACGGACACCCAATGGACTGGCCATTGACCACAAGGCCGAGAAGATCTACTTCTCTGACGCCACGCTGGACAAAATTGAGCGCTGTGAATACGACGGCTCCCACCGCCACGTGAGTCCAGGCCTGGCCCCCACGGCAGGGACGGGGGAGGACAGTGGAGGAACTGGGGCTGGCGCGTTGTCGGGGGAAGGCAGAGCAATTCCTGGGGTGTGAGGGGGTCGGGCCCTCCCCAGGGGCAGACAGACGGGGACATGCTGCCTTCGGGGCGGTGTTGGGGGCATCTCCCTCGTGCTCAGGGTTTGTCGGTCTGGCAGGTGATCCTGAAATCGGAGCCCGTGCACCCCTTCGGCCTGGCCGTCTATGGCGATTACATCTTCTGGACGGACTGGGTGCGCAGGGCTGTGCAGCGAGCCAACAAGTACGTGGGCACTGACATGAAGCTTCTGCGCGTTGACATCCCACAGCAGCCCATGGGCATCATCGCCGTGGCCAACGACACCGACAGCTGTAAGGATGCTCCGCACCCCCTCGGCACCCCCCGCCCCACCGCCGCAGGCCCCGGCTCCCCCCGCCCCTGCCAGACAGCGTGGCTCTTCCACCCCGGGGAGGGGGGAACCCGTCCCACCATCCTTCCTGGCCTGTCACTGCCCCTTTGGCACCCTCGCACCAAGGCCCGTCCGTCTCCATAACCCTGCGAGGGCTGAAGAGAAAATTCGTCCCATTTCTGCCCTTCCCAGGGCATCCTCCTTGCAGGGTATGGGGAGACTGGATGCCCCCAGCCCCATGTGTCCCCCGTAGCCCCTCTGAAGAGCCAGGGGAGGAACCCCTACGTCTGCTCTCCCCAGCGGGGAGGACAAGGGCAGGGGAGCGCTGAGCCTGTCCCCGGTGTGACCACCCTCTTCCCCCCCAGGTGAGCTGTCGCTGTGCAGGGTGAACAACGGCGGCTGCCAGGACCTCTGCCTGCTCACGCCCAAAGGACACGTCAACTGCTCCTGCCGCGGCGAGCGCGTCCTGCAGGAGGATTTCACCTGCAAAGGTGGTGGAGGGGACTGGGAGCGGGAGCTGGTGGGGCTGGGACAGGGAGCAGGAGGGGCCGGTCTCAGCCTGGCAGAGCTGACGCTCCCTGCGTCCTCCCCAGCCCTGAATTCCACCTGCAACGTGCACGACGAGTTTGAGTGTGGGAACGGTGACTGCATCGACTTCAGCCGGACCTGCGATGGCGTGGTCCACTGCAAGGACAAGTCAGACGAGAAGCAGTCCTACTGCAGTAAGGTTCCTCCTCTTGCTGCTTTGCTCACGCACCCCCCCGCACCCCCCCGGCACGTGCAGGCCCCTGCTCAAGCCGCCAGCTCTGTCTGGCAAAGGCAGCCAAGACTCCTGGGAGACTTCTCGAGTCCCTCAAGTGCCCACAGTCCCTCTTGCCCTCCCAGAGTTGGGCCCAGCCAGGCTTTAAGGGCTCCAGACCTTTTCCAGTCTTGGGGGTCAGGCTGGCGGGTGGGACACCTTGGGCTGACCCAGTGGGGGCTGCAGCATCCTCCCTCTAACACAACCCTCGCTCCTCAGCCAGTCTCTGCTGGGCAAAGGCGATGTCACCAGCACAGCACCAGGGAGCCTCTTCCTAATCCTGCCTGGGTGGCTCCTTCCCCTGGTGGCTGGTCCCCGAGGAGCTGAGTGGCCCCGGGGGGGGCCAGCCCTCCCCTCGCACTCAGCTGCTCCTCTCCCTCGCAGGCAGCCGCAAGTGCAAGAAGGGCTACCTGCACTGCATGAACGGGCGCTGCATCGCCAGCCGCTACTGGTGCAACGGCGTGGACGACTGCGGGGACAACTCGGACGAAGTGCCGTGTAACAGTAAGCCGGCTGGCTGGCTCCCGGCCAGCCCTCGCCAGGCCTCAGCAGCTGGCTGGGCCGGGGACAGAGGCTTCGTGAGGGAGTTACCTTCAGCTTGACAGGATCAGAGCAGAGCCAGGCCTGAACGGAGAGTCAAGGTCTAAATCCTACTTGTGCTGCATGTGGCAGGTGACTTTGTAAAGCTCAGTCCCTGGCAGCTGGGAGGAGGAACTCCCAAGCACAGTCATGTAGCACCCGGAGCGTCCCCGGGCCAGGGTTGGACACCCAGGAGGAACACGGGGCGATGGCGCGGCACAGCGTCGCTGCTCCGCGTGGCTCCCGTGCTCCTGAGGAAAGGGCGCCCGAGCATCCCCAAGGGCAGCATCCCGTCTGCTCGGTTCAGAACCGTCGGGGAAGGTCAGGAGCTTCCCTGAGCCCGTCCAGGCCCGGCAGTGACAGGGCGGCTGGGAGAGGAGGCAGCGGGAAGCACCGGCGCTCTGCCGGGAGGGGACCGGGGCTCCGGGACCAGTGCTGGGAACGCAGGTCGAGAGCTGTGCTGGGCAGCGGGGGGGTGTGTGCACATCTGCCACGCCAGCGGGGCCGTGGGGCGGCTGCACACGCTGGGTGCCCAGCCCAGACTCAGCCGCAGCTTCCCCCTTGCAGAAACCAGCTGCGCTGCCACCGAGTTCCGCTGCCGCGATGGGAGCTGCATCGGGAATTCGAGCCGCTGTAACCAGTTCATCGACTGCGAGGATGCTTCGGATGAAATGAACTGCAGTGAGTGTCCCCCTGCCCCCCAGCCCTGCCCCCCCGCTCTGGGGCAGCGTCACCTGGGTGCTTGGGGAGGGAAGGGCTGTCAGCAGCGGGGCGAGGGCTGGTGCTGCGTGGCGGGAGCTGCAGCACCTGTCAGCCGGGGTCCTGCCGTGGTTCCTTGCAGCCGCCACCGACTGCAGCAGCTATTTCAAGCTGGGGGTGAAGGGAACCACGTTCCAGAAGTGCGAACACACCTCCCTGTGCTATGCCCCGAGCTGGGTGTGCGACGGGGCGAACGACTGCGGAGACTACTCAGACGAGCGGAACTGCCCGGGTGAGAGCAGGGGAGGGAGGGGTGCTCGGGCCTGGGGGGAGCAGGGGCGACACGGCAGCCTCTGGCCAGGCGCTGCCCTCGGGGCTCCGTTTGGGTGGCGCCGGGACCGTCGTCCTTGGCCCGCAGCTCCTGCCCCGGGCGGCTGCGGGGCGCTGGTAGTGCGGGATCCCCGAGGGCGTCTGGTGAGGAACCCGTCAGCCAGGGAGCGTGGGGGGGCGGGAGGAGGCAGGACGCGCCCGCGCCTCCACCCTCACTGACGTTTCTTCACAAAGCAGGTGGGAGGAAGCCCAAGTGTCCAGCCAATTACTTCGCCTGCCCGAGCGGGAGGTGCATCCCCATGACTTGGACCTGCGACAAAGAGGATGACTGCGAGAACGGGGAAGACGAGACTCACTGCAGTGAGCGGCAGGGTGGGGAGAGCCAGGGACTCGGGGGTGACAGCACGGGGTGGCAAGCGTGCTGGAGGGGAGGCAGGACCCTCCTCTCTCTGACATCCCTTTGCCAAGGACCAGATGCCAGATCTTTCCCCCTCTGTGGTTTTACTCCACAAGTTTTGGCTTTTTGACTGTGGCTGATGCAAATGTCCGTGTGCGTTTGTTTGCTCAGCACATGCACGAGTGTCCCCGGTCATTTTGACGGTGGCCAGTTGTGGCTCCCTTGAGTTATTTTTTTAGTTCCGATCTCCCTGAACAAACCCCAAACAGTGATCAGGAACTGGGGAACCTCACAGCTCCAGAGTGGGGAATCCCACAGCAGTCCTACAGCTGCAGTGCCTGTCACCGTGGCGTGTGGCACTGCTGGGTCTGGGCGAGCAGTAGCCCCAGCACCGCCCTGGGCTGCAGCCCCAGAGCCCGGCTGGCCCAGCCTGGCTGCCTCTGCTGCCGTGTCCTTTGGGCCGCATCGCCCTCGCTCTGACCCCCCCTCCCCTCCCCTCCTCTCTCCTCCTCTCCCAGACAAGTTCTGCTACCCCGTGCAGTTCGAGTGTAACAACCACCGCTGCATCTCCAAGCTCTGGGTGTGTGACGGGGCAGACGACTGCGGGGATGGCTCTGATGAGGACAGCCGCTGCCGTGAGTGCTCCAGCCCCTGCCCTCATCCCTGCCCGTGCTGCTGCTCCACCCCTGTGTGTTCCTGCTCTGCCCATCCCTTCTCCCACCCCTCCCTTGCTCTGCCCTGCTCCTCGCTGCTCTCCTGGGGCCCCCCAGAGATGTGGGGGTGTGTAGCCCAAGAGTGCTGGTTCCCCGGTGGGGGGGTGACCAGCCTCCTCTCTGCCATCCCTTCCCCAGGACTGACCACCTGCAGCACAGGATCCTTCCAGTGCCCGGGCACCTACGTCTGTGTGCCAGAGCGCTGGCTCTGTGACGGGGACAAGGACTGTGCAGACGGAGCTGATGAGACTCTTGCTGCCGGCTGCTGTGAGTCCGCGGGGGGGGGTGAGGCGGGGCCGGGGGCTGGAGAGGAGCGGGATGAAGTGCCGGGAGGGTCACCCCACGCCCCGGGGTCCCTGTCAGTAGCAGACGGGATCCCTCATCCTGGCCAGGCTTGCAGGAGGAAATGGGGGGTCACAGCAGACCTGGCCATGGGGACGTTTGGGTGCCTTTCCCTGACTGGGGGGAGAGGAGAAGCGTCGTCCCGTGGAGCCACAGCCAGAGGCACCGCCTTGCCCGGGCGCTGGTCACCGCCACAGGACGAGGCACAGGCCCGGGCTCAGGCTGGGGGCGAAGGTGTGGGCTGTGCCTCAGCTCTTGTCCCCAGCTCCCCGAGACGAAGGGCTCGGGGGCAGGCAGGAGGGCACGGGGGCTGGTGGGGGCTGACAGCGACGTCTCACTGCAGTGTACAACAACACCTGCGACGAGCGGGAGTTCATGTGTGGGAACCGCCAGTGCATTCCCAAGCACTTCGTCTGTGACCACGATGACGACTGCGGCGACGGCTCGGACGAGTCCCCGGAGTGTGGTGGGTGTCCGGGAACGGGGACAGCGAGGGCCACATCTCCTGCAGCGCTGGCCCTGGCAGCCATGCGGGCTCTCCTGGGCTTTGTGGCGGGACCCTGGGAGGATCTTAATTGTCCGGAAGGGGTTTGTCGTGAGGGCAGGGTGAGGGGGAAGCAGGAGCAGGAGGCGTTTGGTGCTGGAGAGCCACAGCAGAGCGTCTGCCCTGGCGCAGAGCAGTTCTGGGGAGACCCAAAACCACCCGTCTGCCGCCTGCTTGGCCGCTGGGGTGCAGCCCTGCCCGAGTTGGGCTGCAGGGACGTTTGGGTACCCGCCGGCTGGGGAGGGTGGGCCGCCGCCTGAACCCCCGCCCTCACGCAGAGTACCCCACCTGCGGCCCCCACGAGTTCCGCTGCGCCAACGGCCGCTGCCTCAGCAACAGGCAGTGGGAGTGCGACGGCGAGTTCGACTGCCACGACCACTCGGATGAGGCACCCAAGAACCCGCGCTGCAGCAGCCCAGGTACCTGTGGGGGCCGCGGGGGGAGCGGGGCCGCCCGGCTGCCTCACGCTGACCGCTGCCGCCTCCACCCCGCCGCAGAGAACAAGTGCAACGACTCCTTCTTCCTCTGCAAGAACGGGAAGTGCATCCCGGAGGCTCTGCTCTGCGATAACAACAACGACTGCACGGACGGCTCGGACGAGCTCAACTGCTTCATCAACGAGTGTCTCAACAAGAAGCTGAGCGGCTGCTCCCAGGAGTGTGAGGACCTCAAGATCGGGTACAAGGTAGGGGCCGGCGGGCTGGAGGGACGCTCTCCCGCTGCCTTCCTCCCTGCAGGCCCTCTGTGCCTGGGGGCTGCTCTGTCCTCGCCAGCTGGCCATGGGTTGCGCCCACGGGCACCTCTGGCCTGCGCTCGCCTGTGCCGCTCTTGGTGTGCGAGCTGTCTGTGCCCGAGCCCGCGCGTCCCGCGGCGATGACTGTCACCTCCCAGCCTGCCGGCCCTGGCTGCGTCTCACAGCTCCCGCTTGCCTCCTGCAGTGCAGATGCCGTCCTGGGTTCCGGCTGAAGGACGACGGGAAGACGTGCATCGACATCGATGAGTGCTCCACCACCTACCCCTGCAGCCAGAAGTGCATCAACACTCTGGGGAGCTACAAGTGCCTCTGCATAGAGGGCTACAAGCTCAAACCTGACAACCCCACCAGCTGTAAAGCCGTCACAGGTGAGAGCCAGGGCCGGCTCGGAGGCAGGGGTGCTCTTCCAGCGACCGTGTGATGCTGCCAGCGTTGGAGTGGATCACGGTGCCCCGCAGGGCAGCAGAGCTGCTCCTGACTCACGCGGGAGAGCCAGGGAGCAGCGGGGCAGGGAAGGCGGCAGGTCCGCAGGGGATTTGCCCGCATCCCAGCGGCGCTTCCCTGACGTGTCTCGTGGTTTCCTGATGCAGATGAAGAGCCCTTCCTCATCTTTGCCAACCGGTACTACCTGAGGAAGCTCAACCTGGACGGCTCCAACTACACGCTGCTCAAGCAGGTGCGGAGGAAGCTGGGAGCAGGAGGAGACACCTGCCCCACGCAGCCGGGGTTGGGGGTTGGGGAGGGCCCTGTGGGTCACGAGAGCGGCCAGCCTGGGAGCCTGGGCTCGTGGCTTCCCGGGCGGACAGTAGATCCTGTACAAACAGCTCTCACGAGGGGTGTACAGGGGCTCCCGTGTAAACAGTAGCTCTTGGGGAGAAACCTCTGCACAAGGCTTGTCTGGAGGTGCTTTCAACTTCTCTGCTGCAAAGACAGGAGTTGGGGTGGGGGGCTCACTGGTCTTTGTAAAGCCCCCGTGACCCTGTGCTGAGGTGAGGCTGTTCCAACACATCTCCCTTCCCCCCAGGGGCTGAACAACGCGGTGGCTCTGGATTTTGACTATCGGGAGCAGATGATCTACTGGACAGATGTCACCACGCAGGGCAGCATGATCCGCCGCATGCACATCAACGGGAGCAACGTGCAGGTGGGGGACGAGGCAGCCCCTGGGCCCCCTGGTCCTCATCCACCCCCTGCAGGGAGGCTGCCGGGAGGCCCCAGCTGGCAGCAGGGCCGCCGGGGAGGAGGGCACAAGCCCTGGTGCGGGATCAGCTCTGGGCTCAGGTTGCGCTGGGGATGTTCTGCAGCACCGTCGCAGTCAGAGGCAGCTCTGCGCTGCCCCGGAGCCATGGGCAGGGAGGGTTGGGGGAAGGGAGTGAGGAAGAGGAGCTGGGCAGGACCGTCTGCAGGAGCGATGTGCCGGGGAAGGGGAATGTCGTCATCCCCAAGGGACCAGGGCAGGGTCCGGTTCTCCCTGTGAAGCCCAAACATCTCTTTTCTCCCAACAGGTTCTTCACCGCACTGGCCTCAGCAACCCCGACGGGCTGGCTGTGGACTGGGTGGGAGGCAACCTGTACTGGTGTGACAAAGGTCGGGACACCATCGAAGTGTCGAAGCTCAACGGCGCCTACCGCACCGTGCTGGTGAACTCGGGCCTGCGCGAGCCCCGGGCGCTGGTGGTGGACGTGCAGAATGGGTGAGAGCCTCGGGGTCCTGGTCCTTCTCTACGCAGGGAGGGGGCTGGTGGTCCCTCTGCCATCTTGCCGTAGTCCTGGAGGCTGGGAGGTAGGACGAGGCTTCTTCCCCTCCCCTCCGGGACACCTGGCTGCTTCCCCCTGCCCTGCACCCACGTGCCCAAGCGCCTCGGTATAGCCACGCGACGGGCAGAGTGCGGCCACTGC
This sequence comes from Otus sunia, assembly GCA_010365825.1. Classification (NCBI taxonomy): domain Eukaryota; kingdom Metazoa; phylum Chordata; class Aves; order Strigiformes; family Strigidae; genus Otus; species Otus sunia. The sequence continues at coordinate 168,020 of ML998456.1, read as the reverse complement.
TGTGGCTTGGGCTGGACTCAGCCTCCCTCTGCTTTTCTGTTTCATCCCCAGTTACCTCTACTGGACAGACTGGGGGGACCACTCCCTGATCGGGAAGATCGGCATGGATGGCACCAACCGCAGCGTCATCGTTGACACCAAGATAACTTGGCCCAATGGCCTCACCCTCGACTACATCAACAGCCGGATCTACTGGGCTGATGCGCGTGAGGACTACATCGAGTTTGCCAGCCTGGACGGCTCCAACCGGCACACAGGTGAGAGCGCCGGGCTGCCGGGGTGCTGCCAGGCCCTTGTGGGGTATGGGAGCAGGAGCCAGGGCCGCTGGGGATGGCCCCCAGCCCCGATGGCTCCTCGGTGCCTCTGGCCAGGGGAAGAGGTTTGTTCCCTGGCCGAGCTGTCCCTGGAGAAGGGCTGTGCCGGGGGGTGGCGTGGGGCAGCCCGTGGCTGAGCTGCCCGCTCCCCCTCGCAGTGCTGAGCCAGGACATCCCACACATCTTCGCGCTCACCCTCTTCGAGGACTTCATTTACTGGACCGACTGGGAGACCAAGTCGATCAACCGGGCCCACAAGACTACAGGAGCCAACAAGACGCTGCTGATCAGCACGCTGCACCGGCCCATGGACATCCACATCTACCACCCCTACCGCCAGCCTGACGGTGAGCCGCGGGGCGCCGAGGGCTGGGCTGGCCCGGGGGCTGCAGAGCGGCCCCGGGTGGAAGGTTGGGGCTGAGCACTGGGTCGGGCAGGGGGAGCAGGAGGAGGGTGTGCTGTGAGAAGGGTCTCGTAGCTGGGGGTTCATGTGCCACCCTGAGGGTCCCCCGCCTCGGTCTGAGTCGCGGTTGTCTCCCTGCTCTCCCCAGTTCCCAACCATCCCTGCAAGACCAACAACGCCGGCTGCAGCAACCTCTGCCTCCTCTCACCGGGTGGGGGGCACAAGTGTGCTTGTCCCACCAACTTCTACTTGGGCAGTGATGGCAAAACCTGTGTCTCCAACTGCACGGCCAGCCAGGTAACAGCTTGCCTGCCCTTGCCTGCGTGGACATGCCTGTGCCCATCTGCGTGTCCCTCCTGCTGTGGTTTCACCAGGGCTCAGCTCCTCTGCTTGGCTGGTGCCCTCTGTGCAGCTGGGTGCTGTGTGTGGGGTGCTGGCATGCGCACACCTTCCCTGGGCACAGGCAGCACCTCCCAGCACGTACAGACTGTCATCGCTTGGGGGTGCCCCGGGGAGCCAGAGACCCTCCGGCTCTGCAGTGGCCTTCTGCCTGCCCCCCTCCCTCCCTCCAACCCCGGAGGCTGGGTGTGGTGGGCTCAGGGTCAGGACCCAGGGGTGCCTGGAAAGGGCCAGCATGGAGATGGCTGCCCTTGGCAGAGTCCTCTGGAGACGAAGCCTTCCGGGTCCTCCCTCCCCATTCTGAGCCACCCTCCTCACAAGCTCGTCTCTCTGTCACAGTTTGTCTGCAAGAACGACAAGTGCATCCCTTTCTGGTGGAAATGCGACACCGAGGACGACTGCGGGGACCGTTCGGACGAGCCGGAGGACTGCCGTGAGTGCCGAGGGGCTGACGGCAGCCGGCGGTGTGGCAGCACCCGGCCCCGCTGCCCAGCTCTCGCCAGCGCCGAGCGCCCGCGCACTGCCTGCCCCAGGCTGGCGCTGCCTGTGCCGCAGTCCCTGGAGCCCTGCTGCTGCCCCGGCTTTGGGACAGCACCGCCGCTCCCCGCTCTGCTGCCCTTGAACGGGGCTCAGAGATCAGGGGGACAATTTGCTGTCCCTGCTCGGGGTGTTGCGCCGTGGAGGACGAGAGCTGGCGGCTGCTCTGGGAGCGGAGCTGCCCCCTCTCTGCGCCACAGCCCGGGGCTGGGGCTGGTTGCCCCATCCCTGCTGAGGACCCCGGAGGGGAAAGTGGGAGGTGAGGGTTTGCCCTGAAAATGTTCCCCAGAGCAAACATCTCACCCCATCTTACTCGCCCCACAGCTGAGTTCAAGTGCAGGCCAGGGCAGTTCCAGTGCTCCACTGGAATCTGCACCAACCCAGCCTTCATCTGTGATGGAGACAACGACTGCCAGGACAACTCGGACGAAGCCAACTGTGGTGGGTGCCCCACCCTGCGACCCTCTGCCCGCCACAGGGCTGCAGCTTGTGTCAGCCTGTGACCGTGCCACCCCCTCCCCAGATATCCACGTCTGCCTGCCCAGTCAGTTCAAATGCACCAACACCAACCGCTGCATCCCTGGCATTTTCCGCTGCAACGGTCAGGACAACTGCGGGGATGGCGAGGATGAGAAGGACTGCCGTAAGCGGGGAGCGCTCCGTGTTGGGGACAGGCAGTGCACGTGGTGGGGCTGCGGGCTGCGGTGCTGCAGTGGATCCGTGTCCTTGGGTATCAGCTTCTCCGCAGGCTGGCTCCTGCCCCTGGGCATGGGGCTTCCTCTGCGCAGAGCCTCTGTCCCCATCACCTTGCTGCCCTGCAGACGCTTCTGTTTCCTAGTGGAAACAAAATCCTTAAATCCCTCGGCGTGGCAGGTTCGATATTTGCCCTGGGTTTGCCCTGAGCCTGTCGCACGGCCGAGGGATCTCGTGGGCTCTGCCCTGTCTCCTGCAGCTGGTCGAGCCTGCCCTCAGTGCCCTCGTGCAGGCGCTGCTCACGCACGGCCGGGCTCTTGCGATGCCTGCGGCACTCACCTGCCTCTCGGCGCTGTGGGGTGGTTTCGTGGGGTGGTGGCCGGCAGACCCCTGCCCACCCCACTGCCTCTCCTGACTCTGCTTCTCCCTCCTGCAGCGGAGGTGACTTGTGCCCCCAACCAGTTCCAGTGTGCGATCACCAAGCGCTGCATCCCCCGTGTCTGGGTGTGCGACCGGGACAATGACTGTGTGGATGGCTCAGACGAACCTGCCAACTGCAGTAAGAAACCTTGCGGGGAAGGGGTGGGTCAGGCCACACCGAAACCAGGAGCTGCCCCGCAGCTGGTCACGTCCCCTGTGGGACGGCGGGTCCCTGCTCAGTCCCTGCGGGCAGTGGGCGATGGTGGTGGTGGCTCTGCCTGGGTCTGTCCCGCTGGGACGCTCCTCTCTGACTTCTCCCCAAAGAACTGCTTGAATGAGGGGATCTTGCCTGCCCTGTTCCAGGCAGGGGTGCTGCAGTCGGCTCCAGGCTGCTGGCACAGGGTGTTCCTCAGCCCAGCGGAGGAAGAAATGTGCCTCCCAACACTCACCACGTATCCCCTCCCCACATCCCTGCCATCTTGTTTCTCCCTGCCAGCTCAAATGACATGTGGGGTGGACGAGTTCCGCTGCAAGGACTCGGGCCGGTGCATCCCAGCGCGCTGGAAGTGCGATGGGGAGGACGACTGCGGGGATGGCTCCGACGAGCCCAAGGAGGAATGCGGTGAGCAGGGACGGGGGCTGCAGGGACCAGCCCAGAGGGCTCCTTGTGCTCCCTCCCTTCCCCGAGGCTCAGGCTGCCCTGGTGCCGGCCCCTCCACCTCCCCGCTGAGCCTGGGGCTGGGGGAAATTTTCGCTGCTCCTTTTCTGAACTGCGTGGGCAAGGCTGGGTCGGAGGGGCCTGGCCGAGAGCAGCAGTGCCCACCCTGCTGGCTGGCGAGAGCTGACGCCTGTCCCGGTCTCGTCCCTCGCAGACGAACGCACCTGTGAGCCCTACCAGTTCCGCTGCAAGAACAACCGCTGCGTGCCGGGTCGCTGGCAGTGCGACTACGACAACGACTGCGGGGACAACTCGGATGAGGAGAGCTGCAGTACGTGCTGCTTCGAGCCTTTGCTGTCCCGGGAGGGCTGTGCAGTGGGGAGGGGAGCGGTTCAGGTTGCCCCAGCCCCTCTGCCTGCCCATGCTCCCCACGGCGGCAGGGATCAGGTTGGCTGGGCTGATGGCCGGGGGGCTCGGGGAGCAGCCCTCTCCCCCGGGCAGAGCGTGCCCAACGCCAGGGCCTGGCTGGCCTGGTCCCACAGCCCCGGCGGGGACAGGTAAAAGGGAGGGGAGCCCGCCGCCCTCCCCGCAGGCAGCGCCTGGGCCTCGCGTGGCCGTGCTGGGCCGCGGGCGCCTCGTCCCGCTCACGGTGCAGCAGCTTCACGTTGACCGTCGCCCCGTGCTGCGGCCTCGGCCCAGCGGGCAGCGCCTGTGGGAGCGGTTTGGCCGGGGAGGGTGGTGGGGATGCACTGAGCCTTGGAACCGTCCAGCTTTGCGACCCGGGCCAGCGCGCGGGGAGGCGGCTGGTCCCCGGGCGCCCTGGCAGGTGATGAAGTTGCTGCCCCTTAATGAGTTACGGGTTGTCAGCGGAGCTGTGCCAGCACCCGCTCGGCTGTGCAGCGGGGGACCGGGAGGGGCGAGTTCCTGCGGCTCTGCCGCGGGCAGGAGCCCGGTCCTGCCCCTCGGAGGGGCCCAGGCTGCCCGCGGGATGGCACCGGGGTCTGCTGCCAGAGCCAGGCCCTCCTCCCGCCAGGCAGCGCCCGCCCCGGGTCCCTCTGTCTCCTGCAGCTCTTGAGGGTGCAACTTTTTTTTCTTTTCTGTTGATTTCACGTCGTGTTTTTGAGTTTGTGCCATTTCACTTCATCTTATGTTTTTCTCCATTTTCACACTGTCGTTATGGGGCGCTCAGAGGTAGGTTCCTGCCAAAATCTTTTAATCCCATGTACACTCTCTCTAAAATAAATGAAGACAGTAAATTCTAGGTGAGGGCAGAGAGGTCAGGACTGGACAACCTGGGCAGATTTACTGAGCATCAGCACCAGCATCTCCCTCCTCTGGAGCTGCAGTCAGGGAGGGTCTGACCCTGCTGCCTCCGCTGCTGGGGCCCGTGCATGGCTCATCCTTGTCTCCAAAATCTGTCCCCACCTTGGCCCTCCCTGCTCCGGCTGGACACCCCCCGCCTCCCTCTTCCCTACAGACCTGTCAACTTCTGCGCCGCGGCCCCGGAGCCACCTGCCCTGACATGTCCTGTGCCCGTGGCCACCCCGGGGCAGTGGGGAGGGGAAGGGTCCCCAGAGCTGTCGGGGGCCACGGGGCCTCCTCCCACAGAGGTGGTTTGGCACCAGCTGTGGCGGTGGCGCCCGCCGGGCGCACTCGGCTGCGAGGGGGAGCCTGTCCCCATGCCCTGCGAGGCGGGGACGGGTGTGCAGGCTCTGCCAGGCCTGGCCAGGGCGCCGCTGCCTTTCTTCCTGCCTGCAGCTGCCTTCAGTGGAGAATGACCTGGGGGGACATGCACAGCCAGGAGCTGCCAGAAGCGAGTTGTGGCCATAGTATCCCCTGGACACCCCCTTTCCCCGCAGAGAGCAGGATGGGAAGGGGCTGGGAGGTGGAATCGACCGTGCCCCTCTCCGGCAGCTCCCCCAGCTCCGCTTGCACCCCACCCTGTCCCCAGTGCCACGGGATGTGTCTGTGTCAGCCTGTGCCCCCCAAGCTGTTGGCCAGGGAAACCTCCTGCCCTCGCAGCCCTGCCTGCAGCTCAGGGGGACGCTCTGTGCTCTGTCCCCAGCGCCCCGGCCCTGCTCGGAGAGCGAGTTCTCCTGCGCCAACGGCCGCTGCATCGCCGGCAGGTGGAAGTGTGACGGGGACCACGACTGCGCGGACGGCTCTGACGAGGTGTGGCACTGCGCCTGGGAGCGGGGACGTGCCCCACCCCGTCTTCCCCCACCAGCGGTCCCCTGTCAGCCGGTGGGGCTGAGCGCCCAGTCCTGGGTGCAGTCCTGGTGTGGGAGCTGCCGTGGCCGGGCTGGCGCCGTGACCGCTGTCCCTCGCCCTTCCCCTGCAGAAGCACTGCACGCCGCGCTGCGAGTTCGACCAGTTCCAGTGCAAGAACGGGCACTGCATCCCCATGCGCTGGCGCTGCGACGCCGATGCCGACTGCATGGACGGCACCGACGAGGAGAACTGCGGCACGGGGGGTAATGGCAGCACTGCCTGGCTCCCTCTTCCCTCCGCGCCCCCGTGTCTCCCGTGTCCCTGCTGTGGGTGGGAGCCCTCCTGTGCGCGGGTGCTAGCGCCGCTCTGCCCAGCCCCAGGGCGTGCACAGACACACACCCGTGGCAGCCCTGGGTAACGTGTCTCCTCCTGCCCATGCTGTCGCAGTTCGCACGTGCCCCCTCGATGAGTTCCAGTGCAACAACACGCTGTGCAAGCCCCTGGCCTGGAAGTGCGATGGGGAGGATGACTGCGGGGATAACTCAGATGAAAACCCGGAGGAGTGCTGTGAGTGACGCCTCGTTGCCTCTCCCCGCTCCTGGCCCAGGTCTGCCCGCGGGGGCAGCAGCCTGCCCTGAGCACCCGCGCGGGGAGGGGTGGCACTGCTGCGGGTGCCCGGGGGCTGTTGGTACCTCCGGCAGCTCCGCACGGCCCCTCTGGATGGGTCCCCTCGGGGTGGGGCCGGGGGGCAGGAAGCGGCAGCTGTAGCTAGAGCGGCGTGGTGGATGTGCCAAGCTGGGTGCGGGGCGGGCAGTGGGGAGCAGGGGCTGGGTGGGCAGGGGGCTGGCCCTCCTGCAGCTGGGCCGGCAACTGGGCGATTGTCTTTGGTTCAGTCTCTTTGCTTTAGTCTCCGGAGCCCGCTCGCCCTCGTGGGACAGGCCTCCCCGGAGAGCGGGCAGAGGCCGAGCAGCAGCTCGTGACAAGTGTGACAGCCTGGCTATGGCGTCTCCTTTCACCGTCACCGTTTGTTTCTGTTTGCTGGTGCAGTGAAATTCCAGTGTCCCCCCAACAGACCGTTCCGCTGCAAGAACGACCGGGTATGTCTGTGGATCGGTCGACAGTGCGACGGCATTGACAACTGTGGAGACAACACAGATGAGAAGGACTGCGGTGAGTGGGGCTGCCCGCGGGCACTGCTCTGCGCCCCGCGCGGACGGGTCCTCGCAGAGCCCTGGGTTCAGCCCGGGCGTTGGGGTTTGCTTTGCCCACTCCTTCCTCCCGAAGCCAGTGCAGGCATCCTGGGTCCCTGCCTGGTCCCTGCCTGTGCCGCTCACGTCCCACGGGGCCGGGTGCCCAGGGACGCGGAGCCTCACAGCCGCCGCCCGTGCTCCCGCAGAGTCACCCACGGCCAAGCCCAAGAGCTGCAGCCAGGACAAGAACGAGTTCCTGTGCGAGAACAAGAAGTGCATCAGCGCCAACCTCCGCTGCAACTTCTTTGACGACTGTGGCGATGGCTCCGACGAGCAGTCCTGCTCCCACGGTGGGTGCGGAGCTGGGCTGTCGGGGGGGGCCGAGGGCAGGCGCTGGGGGGGCCGCGGAGGCAGCGGGGGCTGACAGCGCGTCCCACCCCAGACCACAAGTCGTATGACTGCATGATCAACACCACCATGTGTGGAGACGAGGCCCAGTGCATCCAGTCACAGTCCACCACATACTGCACGTGCCGCAGAGGCTTCCAGAAGGTGCCAGACAAGAATTCCTGCCAAGGTACCTCCCGCCGCTGCCAGGGAGGGCTCGGGGTTGGGCCATGGAGTTTACGGTTGGTTTTTGCCATGAGATGTGTCTTCACGCCCGTGGAGTGGCCGGAGCGTCAGAGCCGGTGTCCCTGGGGCACAGGCGCAGGGAAGGGGGAGAGACGGGGCCTCTGAGCGCTGGGTAGCGCCGAGCAGCCGCCAGCGAGGGGCCGGCCCTGGCTGGGTGCGTGGGGGCACCCTCCTGGTCTCCCCTCTGACGCCCGTCTCCCGCGGCCCAGACGTCAACGAGTGCCTGCGCTTCGGGACCTGCTCCCAGCTCTGCAACAACACCAAGGGCTCCCACGTCTGCAGCTGTGCCAAGAACTTCATGAAGACGGACAACATGTGCAAGGCGGAAGGTCAGGAGGGAACGGGGCGGGCACAGGCCCTGTGGGTCTGTGGGCAGGACCCAGCCACTCTTCCTCCCCTCTCCTGCCAGTGCCATCGGTCTGTCCTTCCCCGGCAGTCTGTCCTTCCTTCCCCAACAGAGTGAGCCCCAGGAGGGTGCCAGGCTCCCAGCCACCCTGTCCCCTGCCCCACCGTGGAGCTGGGCTGACCCCCATCCTCCTCTGCAGGCTCCGAGCACCAGATCCTCTACATCGCGGATGACAACAAGATCCGGAGCATGTACCCCTTCAACCCCAACTCGGCCTACGAGCCGGCCTTCCAGGGCGACGAGAACGTGCGCATCGATGCCATGGACATCTACGTCAAGGGCAACAAGATCTACTGGACCAACTGGCACACTGGCAGGATCTCGTACCGGGAGCTGCCTGCCTCTTCCTCTGCCTCCACTGCCTCCAACCGCAACCGGCGCCAGATCGACGGTGGCGTCACCCACCTGAACGTGAGCTCTGCCAGGGGCACGGCGCGAGGCACTGGAGCCGGGCTGCCGGCATCCTCTGCCCTCACCTCCCCCCGCTTTCTGCCCTTCGTAGATCTCGGGGCTGAAGATGCCGCGGGGAATTGCCATTGACTGGGTTGCTGGGAACATCTACTGGACCGACTCGGGGCGGGATGTCATTGAGGTGGCGCAGATGAAGGGCGAGAACCGCAAGACGCTGATCTCGGGGATGATCGATGAGCCCCACGCCATCGTAGTTGACCCACTTAGGGGGTGAGAGGCTCGAGCCCTTTCTCTCTCCCTTCCCTTGGCCTGACCCTTGCCCCGGCCCCTCACCAACCAGCCCGTCTGTGGTGGGAGCTCCCTGTGCCCCAGCGTAACCCTCTATGTCACCCATGGTGTCAGCAGGCCGCTGGGGTCACGTCAGTGGCTGCAGGACGCTGCGGGGAGAACGTGGGAGGGTTTCTCTGCCAGGGGGGCGTCAGGATGCTCTTCCCCTCCTCACTCCCCTGCCGGGAGTGACCTGCCTGTGTCCTCCACAGGACGATGTACTGGTCAGACTGGGGCAATCACCCAAAGATCGAGACGGCTGCTATGGACGGGACACTGCGTGAGACCCTGGTGCAGGACAACATCCAGTGGCCAACAGGTGAACAAAGGTGGTACCAGGAGGGCACGAGGGGTGGCGAAAGCCTCGACAGGAGGAACGTACAACCCGCTTGTGGTGGGGAGGCTCTGCCTGGGAGCTCTGAGCCCCATGGCAGGAGTGTGTAGGGGCAGCAGGGAGCAGGGGTCTACCCTGCTGGGAGCGAGTGGGCTGAGGGCCTGTAGCTCACCGGGGACCGTGTGCCCGCTCAGGCCTGGCCGTGGACTACCACAACGAGCGACTCTACTGGGCCGACGCCAAGCTCTCCGTCATCGGCAGCATCCGGCTCAACGGCACTGACCCTGTCGTGGCCATCGACAACAAGAAGGGTAAGCGGTGCCCGAGACCGGGAGCAGCAGCGGGGAGCGGGACCTGCCGGGGAGGGATGTCCCTGGGCTGGGGGCACAGCGCAGCCCCTGGCTCCCGGGAGACCCTGGCCTGGGCCGTGCTGCAGCGCAGACGCCAGCGCTGAGCCAGGGACGCTCGGCGGACGGCAGCGAGGGCGCGTTTTCCTCGCGAGATGCACCGCAGCAGGACCAGGGGCTGCTGGCACTGGTGTCCTCCCAGCGCCGTCCCGCTCGAGCAGAGCGGGAGGCCCTGGCCTCGGATCCGTCCAGAATTCCTGATCAGCCTCGCCTGGGGCAGGGAGCAGCCGGCTGTGCCCCCTCTGCCTGCACTGTCCCCTCTTCACTTCCCCAGGGCTGAGCCACCCTTTCAGCATCGACATCTTTGAGGACTACATCTATGGTGTCACCTACATCAACAACCGCATCTTCAAGATCCACAAGTTCGGGCACAAGGCTGTCACCAACCTGACGTCTGGACTCAACCATGCCACCGACGTCGTGCTCTACCACCAGTACAAGCAACCGGAGGGTGCGTGCTGGGCCGGGACCCCCACCCTGCTCCTGGGGTGGGTGGGAGGTGCCCGAGGCCTGATCTCCGAGACAGGGTGCCAGGGGACGAGGGGAGCACTGGCCAAGGGGCAAGAGGGGCCTCAGCCACCCACCCTCCCTGCCCATAGTGGGGAGCATCTGGGTGGGCAGAGCAGGGGGAGTTAGTGAGGGGGTGGGTTGGGGGAGGCCAGGGGCAATGGCTGTCAGCTCTCAGCCCCGGGGCATCGGGGACAGGGCTGGGGCAGCTGTAGGGCCGCAGGGGCTGTGTTTGCCAGGAGGGCTGTGGGTCACGCTGCCCCCCCATCCTCATCCTGCGCCATCCCCCTTCGGCAGTGACCAACCCCTGCGACCGCAAGAAGTGCGAGTGGCTCTGCCTGCTCAGCCCCAGCGGCCCCGTCTGCACCTGCCCCAACGGCAAGCGCCTGGACAACGGCACCTGCGTCGTCATCCCCTCGCCCACCGTCTCCCCCGTCGGTAGGTGCTCCGAGGAGGAGGAGGAGGCAGGGGGGCGTCCTGCCCGGCGCGATGCCGCTCACCTCCGTCCTCCCTCCTAGTGCCCACCACCGACACCTGTGACCTGGTCTGCCTGAACGGCGGCAGCTGCTTCCTCAACGCCCGCAAACAGGCCAAGTGCCGCTGCCAGCCGCGCTACAACGGGGAGAAGTGCCAGATCGACCAGTGCTGGGACTACTGCCAGAACGGGGGCACCTGCGCCGCATCCCCCTCGGGTGAGGCTGCTGGGGGCGCGCTGGGGGTCAGGGCTGGTGCCGGGCAGATGGACGGGCCGAGGGGGAGCCTCTCGCCGTCGCCTCTCGCCCGCAGGCATGCCGACCTGCCGCTGCCCCACCGGCTTCACGGGGCCCCGCTGCAACCAGCAAGTGTGCACCGACTACTGCCTGAACAACGGCAGCTGCGCCGTCAACCAGGGCAACCAGCCCAACTGCCGCTGCCTGCCCACCTTCATCGGGGACCGCTGCCAGTACCGTGAGTGCCGGGGGGCCGGGCGGCCAGGCTCCCCTCCTGGGGGATGCTCCCGGGGGACCCAGCGTGGTGCGGTGCTCCGCGGGGGCCCTGCGGAGGGGCCAGCCTGGGGCTGCCTGCCCTGACCCCCCGTCCCCCCCAGGACAGTGCTTCGACTACTGCGAGAACGACGGCGTCTGCCAGATGACGGCCAGCGGTGCCAAGCAGTGCCGCTGCCCCCCGCAGTTCGAGGGCGCCCAGTGCCAGGACAACAAGTGCTCCCGCTGCCAGGAGGGCAAGTGCAGCATCAACAAGCAGAGCGGAGAAGTGTCCTGCATGTAGGTGCCAGGGACATCGAACTCGAGGGAGCAAGAGGGGATGGTGGGCACAAGGACCCAAGAAAAAACCTGTGTCCCTGTGGCCAGATCATCGGGGATCGGCCACAGCTGAGAGATGCTGGGTCGGTGGTTCAGGGCAGCTGAGAAACCTGGGAGACCTCAGGGCCCCTGAGGAGGCGGCGGGGGGGTCTCTCCCCCAAGCCCCTCCTGATGTCCCAGCAGCCGTCGGGGTGGCATGGCTGTGAGCCGTGACAGAGGGATGAGCCAACAGCCTCCAGCGAGCAGAGCCCGGGGTGTGGGGGGCTCTGGGGCAGGCTGGGGGTACACGTGTTCCTGACCCTCTGCCCCGCAGCTGCCCGGACGGCAAGATAGCACCCAACTGCCTGACCTGCGACAACTACTGCCTGCACGGCGGGACCTGCTCCATCGGTGACAAGACGCAGCTGCCTGAGTGCCTGTAAGCAGAGCGGGGGCTGGAGGGGCGGGGGGGCTGCAGGTGGGCTTCTTGCTCCTCCAGGCAGAGGGCACACGTGACTGACAGACCCGATCTGTGTGTCCCCCCCGACCCCCAGGTCTGTGCCCCACCTCTCCCTGCCCCTCCCTGCATGCCGTCCTCCCCCCGCTAACCCTGGTGCTCTCCCCGTGCTCTCAGGTGCCCAGTGGGGATGACGGGGACGCGCTGTGAGGATTTCATCGTCAGCGAGCAGCAGAGCAACCGTACGTGGGGGGGGGCAGCCCCTCCCCGGGGGAACCGCGGGGCCCGGCGCCAAACCAGGGGGGTCGGGGGAGCCCCTTTGCCCGTGAAGCCAAGGTTGCCCAGTGACCCCCCGCGACTCCTGAACCCTGTTCTTCCCTGGAGGGGGGGCAGGACCTTTCCCGGAGGGCAGGGCCAGCCCAGGCTGCTGGACCTGCTGCTGCCCAGGGCTCAGGCACGCGGCGTTGCCCCCCTGCGCGCTCTGACTGTACCTGGGCCTCTCCTCCGCAGGAACGGCCTCCATCGTCATCCCCATCCTGCTGCTGCTCGTCCTCCTCACTGTGGTGGCTTTTGTCTGGTACAAGTGGAGGATTAAAGGGTGAGCCCGGGCTGCTGGGGTCGGGAGGGAGCATTGCCCAGCCAGGACGGAACCCTTCTGGCAGGGCTTGAAAGCCTCGATTGTGGGGGAAACAAGCAGGACAGCTGGGGGTGGGGGCCCCGCTCACTGCACCCTGTGTTGCAGCCGCTGACCCTCTGTCTCACCCTCCCCAGTGCCAAGGGCTTCCAGCACCAGCGGATGACGAACGGTGCCATGAACGTGGAGATCGGGAATCCCACCTACAAAATGTACGAGGGGGAGCCCGACGACGACGTGGGGGAGCTGCTGGATGCTGACTTCGCCCTGGACCCTGACAAGGTGCGGAGCAGCACCGCCGTGGCGCAGAGGGGCCGTGGGCACGTGGGGTCCGGCCTGAAACGGGGGGTGCAGCGGGGGCATGTTGCTGCAGCAGCGTCAGGGCTCCTTGGGGCCGTTCTCTGTGCAGAGGAGGCTGGAGGGGCTCGGAGGAGTCGCGGAGGCTTTGGGGCCAGAGGCTGGGGGCGGGGGGGACGGCAGCAGCCGCAGGGTCGGTGGTGCTGTGACAGGGGGAGGCTGTGGCTGGTGCAGGCTCTCGCCCAGGCACCGCGGGGCACGGGATTGCTCCTCTGGGGAGGCGGGTGTCCGTGCGCCCTCCCACCAACTCCCCCCTCTCTGCAGCCCACCAACTTCACCAACCCTGTCTACGCCACACTGTACATGGGCGCCCACAACAGCCGCAACTCGCTGGCCAGCACGGACGAGAAGCGGGAGCTGCTGTCACGGGGCGCGGACGACGACCTGGTGGACCCCCTGGCATAGGGGCAGGACGGGGGCGAAGGGCCGCTGGGCCGCGGCGCCCGGGCCCGGCACAGACCCATTGCAGGAGGCGGGCGGGGGCCGGGGGAGCCAAGAGCCACTGTATAAATGTACAAATGAAGGATTATTACTTTTCTATGTGAGCAGTATTATTACCTGTATATTCCCCGGTACCAGGCCTCGGCGCCTCTCATTGCCAGATCCGGCTTTGGTTTATTTTAAATCTCTTTACGTTGGGGCCCCCCTCCCTCCCCCTCCCCACCGTGGGACACGCCAGCGTTTCGGAGCAGGATGGCGCCGGGGTCGGCGTGCCACGATGAGCTCGCCAGGGCCAGGGCTGTCGGGAGACGTGGGGTCACGGCTGCGTGGGGCGCAGGCAGGAGGGAGGCAGAGCGGGGGCCGTGCGCTCCCCGGCTCTCGGCTCCATCCCCCCCAGCCCCTGCAGCTCCCCTCTCCTGGGCCCTGTTTCCTTCCCCCCCAGATCTGCTGCTCCC
>ML998456.1:136802-150587 GCA_010365825.1 Otus sunia | reverse complement strand
GGGCATCCCCCCCCCCAAGCTCCGGCCCCCATCTTGCCGGGGCGCCCCTCAGCCGGGAGGTTGCTGCGCTGGGCGTTTGCTCCAGGGCCAGGCTTGGCCTCGCTGAGGCAGGCGGGGGGCTTTGCCCGTTCTTGTCCCTTTTCCTGGCGGTGGAGGTTGAGGAGAGGCTGTGGACGCGGAGACACCCTCCCCGCCTGCAGAGCCCCCCCCACCATGTCCCTCGGGCCCAGATACGAAACGCTTCCCAAGGCCACTCAGCCCTGCGTGTCCCCCCTCTGCCACCTCCTCTTGGAGCCCAGTGAGGCTTCTCCCCCCCGGCGGGAGCTGCCGGGTTTGGGGGCTACAGCTGCATCTGGCGCCAGTGTCTGTGATGGTCATGAATGGGGGGATTTGTGCCCCCCCCAGCCCTGCCGGGGGGGGCGGGCTCATCATCCGGCAGATCTGATTTCCTGACACTCCATTTTTACTTTCTGTGTTTCATGAATAAAATCAAACGAGTCAATTCCCTCTTGGGAATTGGATGCACATCAGGGACCCCCCCCCCCAACCCTACCCCCCAGGCGAAGGCTCTTGCAACTTGTCTCTCTGGCAGCTCCTCTCTGTGTACAGAGACGAGAGATATGTGTGTGTCTGTGCGTGGGGGTGGCTCTGCATGACCCCCCCTCCCGTGTCCATCTAACGCGGAGCATCTGTCGGTGCTGGAGCTGCTTCAAGACAAATGGGTTTGTTTTGATGAAATCAGGAGCAGGGCGCTGCCCCTGTCCCCCCCTGCCCGCACAGGCAGCAGCGGGGGGCGGGAGGTGGGGGCTGGCAGCCGAGGGGAGCGGGCGCACCCTGGGATCCTGCCCCGTGCGTGAGGAATAACCCGGGAGGTGCCGGCGGGGGCAGCGAGCCCCAACCTCTGCGGTGTGGGGTGACAGTGGTCTGGGGCTGCCCAGCCAGGCCGCCGGCGAGGGAGCTGGAGCCGCTCCTGCCCCCTCGGTCCTCTGGGCCTGGTGAGGAGAAACTTCCCGGACCCCTGCTCGGGGAACAGGAGGGGGTCTGGCGGGTGGGGGGGCCCCGCCGGCTCCCCCATGCCCCAGTCACTGCACTGGACCTGGGCTCCCAGTGCCCGGGGCCGGGGTTGTGGTGGCAGCAGTGGGCGAGGGGGAAGATGTGGCCGCCCCCCCGGGCCAGCACCTGGGGGATGTTTGCAAGAGCATTCCTGCTGCAGGGAGGACAGACACACACACCCCCCNCCCCCCCCCCCCCCCCCCCCCGCGGTGTCCCCCCGCTGCGCTGTGTGTTTGCTGATTGTCCCTGCTGGGTGTGTGCGCGGCTGTGCTCTCCCTGCTGGGATGGACAAGCTCTCCCAGCCCAGCGGGCGCCCGGCTCCTCTCTGTGTGTGCACATCGCCTCCCCCGGGCCCCCCACCCTCCACGGCTGCCGCTTCTCCCTCCCTGCGCCTGGGCTCGGGATGGCAACACTTGGGCAGGCGGCAGAGATGCTGCCCGGTGCTCCCCGGGGTGATCTCCCTGCCTCAGCCTTCCTCAGGCTGCTGGTTTATGGCCATGCATTAGATTTTTTTCTGTGCATTGAGCATTAAATCTTGGGGGTCCCTCAGGGTAGGGCTGGTTTGGGTCCTGTCCAGCTCCCCAGGGGCGCCCGGGAGCAACGGCAGGGACCCACATCTGTGGCAGGCCGGGGGTAGTTCCTGGGTGCTGCCTGCAGCCGTCCCTGGGCTCGAGGGGCAGCTGTAATTCTGCAGAGGAAGGGCAGTTCCCAGCCAGCAGTTTCTGAGCCTTCCCGAGAGGCCGATGCCAGCCTCAGCCCCGCTTCCCGATGCCCGGGTGACGGCATGATCCAGACCAGTGCCGAGCAAGAGCCAGCAGTGGGGGGTGGCATGCCGCCAGCCCCGGCACAGGCAGGAGCAGGCAGGTGTAGCCGGTCTGCCTGGGAGGAGAGCGCGGTGTGCTGGCTGGGCGCAGCAGCGGGGCTGGAGCCGGAACACGGGGTGTCCTTCCTCGCCCCCGCTCTGGCCCTGCTGCCTGCCTGTGCCTTTGCAGAAACGTGCCTCCCCGGCACCATGCCTCGGTTTCCCTCCTTCCTGGCGGGTGGGGAGGTGAGACAACTGGGTGTCTGTGAAGCACCTGGAGTGTTGCTGGCAGGTTTTCCTTCCTGGATTAACCCTTCCCAGGAAAATCCTGCCTTGCAGTGCCGGTGGCCGTGCCAGCAGGGGAGTGGTGGCGTGGGATGCCAGCCTCCGGGAAACTCACCCCGCTTCATTCCCTTTCCCTCGCTGTCACCCAAGAGCTGTCACACGTCTGCTGGGTTGTTGGCTGACAGATGGCTTTGCTCTTAAGCAGATGCTGGCAGCCCTTTTGGTGCAAGGACACCCCTATTTACCCACCCCCCGGCTCCCATTAATGGGGAGAATTTAACTGTTTCCTGGCTCAGAGACATGTACCCCATTTGGGGCCACAGGAGGGTAAATGGGGTTTGGGTGGCGGTGCTGCCCTGCAGCCCCCCTCTCTGGCCGAGGGTCCCTCCGGGCTCAGAGCTGCAGGGACCGTCCCGGCAGGACGGTGCCCGGGCGGCCAGGGCTGGGGAGGCGGCTCCGTGCGTCCCCCCACTCCCAGCTCCTGCGGATCTCCCGAGCTGACCGTGGTTGCGGCGGGTGCTGTGTGCTCAGCATGGCTGAGCTAATCTATCGCCAAACAAACACACGCTGTTATTCCGAAAGAAGGTTTCCAAGCGACTCATTTCCCTTTTTTTAATAACTCTTCCCTGTGGTGCCCTTTGCACCCTGAGCTGGGAGATTCAATAAGGCTGGAGCCTGGAGCGTGGCGCGGCTCAGCCTCCCGCTGAGGGGGGGCAGTGGCTGGGGAGGGGGGGCACCCAGGGGTGCCCCGCAGCCAGACCCATTTCTGTTCTTCCACTGTGCTGCTCTGGCTGAAATCCGGGGCCTGCTTTATTGCTTCCCCCCCCCCCGGCCTCTTGTTTTTAATTGCCAGTATTCTGCCGGGTGCTCGGAGGGGGGTGCCCAGAGCTGGGACAGTGAGGCAGCAGCAAAGCAGGCACTTCCCTCTGCGACAGCAGCCCCGAGCCGAGCACCCCTCAGCCCCACTGCTAAGCACACCCGTGCCAATTAACACTCCCAGATTAATGACTTTTGTCCCCCCTCCCCTGCATCCACAGCTCCTCCTCTCAGGGAGCCAAAGTCCCGGCAGCCGGTGGCCAACAGTGGGGAGATGCTGCGCTGAGACCCCGGCAGCTGAAGGCTCCCACCCCCCTGCCTGCCCTGGCCAAGCTCCAGCATCTCTGAAGAGCTGCCTGGCTCAGCCTTCGCGCTCGGGCGCTGAAGGTAAATGGCCCAGGAAAGATGAAGCTTCCTCTCCAGCCGCTTGGATTGCTACTAAAGAAATAATCACGTCCCTGTGCCCGTGTTCCCCCCTCCCCGCCTTTTTTCCTGATCGCTGTTGCAAAAGGAAAGTCATTGTGGAAATGAGCGCCCAGCCTGCAGAAATGATCAGCTGCAAAGCGCCTGCAGGGCCCCGCGCTCGCCGGGGGATTCATTTTCCCCTCCCCAAATAAATCGCCCTCAGCCCCCGTTGCTCGGGCAGGGGCTGGCCGCTGGAACCGGGGCACGGCGGGTAGCGCAGCCCGTGCTGGCGGCACAGACCCCTCCGACCCGCGGCCGTCCCAGCAGCTGGGCTGGCCTCGGCAGGCGTCACGGGGGGCAAAGACCCTCTCGTTCCTCCTCCTGCCCCACCGCAGCCCCGGGCAGCGGAGCCTCTGTCCTCGGGTGCCCAGCGGGCAGGGTGATGCTTTACAGCTCCTCGCCTCGGGGCCGGGAGCCCCGGCAGGACGGTGCGTGCGAAGTGGGGCCGAAGCCGGCCCCGGGGGCTCCCGAGGGGGCTCCCAGAGGACATGGGGCTGCAGGGACCCCTCACCCCCTGCTCCTGGCCGGAGCCGCTGCCTGGCTGCGGCGGGCTACGGTCCTTGTCACCCCAGGACGGCGCAGCCCCAGAGGAGCTGCGGCCCCAGCGATGCCCTTGAGGGTCCCCTGCGCCCCTGGGTCCTCTGGAGGGTCTTAATCAGCCTCTGCTGCCGGAGGGGGCGGGGGCAGCCGTGTCCCTGCCGCTGCTCCTCCCTTCCTTCCCCTCCCGGGGAGAATAGACCCCGGCCGGCCCTGGGAATGTGCCGGGGGGCAGATGGGGGCAGCGGGTGGGATGCAGAGCGGGAGGGGCAAGGGGACAGGGTCCCCACTGAGGGGTCAGCCCCACGTTTGCCTCTCTCCGTGGTGACCTTCGCACCGGCCCTGCCTCATCGGAGAGGGGTGGAGGTGGTGCAGGGGGGAGGGGGGGCTGGAAATGCAATTTATGATCCCGCCTGATACGATCTTATAAAATTTCCCGGGCACACTCGAAATTACATTTCCATAGCTCAGGAGAAGTGATCTCCTCACACGCCGATACCTGCCACTTTTATGGCTACATTTATTGCAATAATAAAGTGAAATGGTGAGGCGAGGGGGTGGGGGCAGGGGGAGAGGCAGCTGGGCAGAAGGTGGGGGCTGCATCCCTCAGGGCCTGGTGTCCCTCTGGTCTGGGGGGGTTCAGGGGAAGCTGCCACCTCTCTACACCCCCAGGAAAGACCTTGCCTGCCAGAGAGTCGAGGCAGCTCTGGAGGGGTGGAGGGAGCCCTGGGCACAGCCTGCTCCATGGCAGGGAAACTGAGGCAGAGCCACAAGGGCTGAGGAGGGGGAACAGGGGCCTGGCTGGGCACCCCTGGCTGCTGGGGATGCAGGAGTGACCTGGGACTAGTCCCTGCCGGCTCTGCCTCTGTTTCTCCACATGCTGTCCGTGTGAGCCGCCCGTGTCTGCCTGCTCCTGAGCGCGAGGGGGCTCAGCCGAGGGAGCCGTGGCCCTGGCACCGCGCGGGAGGGGAGCAGCCCCTCTCCCCAGTGACCCCCAGCCCCTCCTGCCCCGTCCCCGTGCGGTGCCAGGTCTTGCCCGCCAAGCTGAGCCCAGCGTTCTGGGCAGGGTGGGCTCTGGCTGGCTCTGGGGGAGGCTGGTGACCCGCTGCCTGGGCGACCAGGATTCCATCTCCTTCGAGCCCATCAGCCCGCATGTCCCTGTCCCTCCGTCCACCCTGTGCCCCCTCACCGCTGGCTTGCGCATACCCGCCTGCACAGCCCTCTCCCCCTTCCCGCTCCGTTTATCTCCTCATTTTCTCATTCATTCTCTTTTCTTCCTTGAGTCCAATGAGTCACACAAGCCCTGAATCCTTTGCCTGGTGCTGTCTCCTCCCTTCTATTATATTTTTTCCTTTGCTCTTAACAGCACTTTTCTTTTTCACCCGTGGGGGGAGAGACTGGGGATATACATTTTTCCCTGCTCCCCCCGCAGCCACCTACCAGCTCCTGTCTCACCATGAAACCCTTAAAAGTAATAAATAAATAAAACAATGGCTGAGAAAAGAAAAGGCAGGAAACGAGTGACAGGGAAAAGGAACCAAAACGAAAGAAAGAAGAAGGAGGAAAAAAAAAAGTCCTACTCAGGCTATGAAATATTTATTAGCCAGCGCGTGCCGAGCGCGTTAATAAAGCCGCAGCATTTGCATATTTTTTCCGTCTGTGAGGAGCGAGGTGTCTGTTTAGGGGGTGAAGGCAAACGCGCCTGTGGGAAGCCGATTTCTCCCAGCCCTGCGCAGGTCGTGCTCCCACACAAGGTGACACCAGCCCTTGCGCGAGCATCGCTTTGGGCAGAGGTGTCACCGGGAGCGGGACCCCAGCACGCCCCGGGATGGGTGCCGGCAGCTCCGCGGCACTGGAATGACCCCGGGGTGGCTTTGGCCAGCTTGTCCGGGCTCCCCCCGCCGAGGATGTGCTGGCACATCCCCCATCCCGGTGCTGGGGCTCTGCCGGCGCCTGCCCGCGGTGCCAGGGTGCGTGCGGGCTGCCGCGCCAGCACGGCAGAGGCTGAGGAGAGACCACGAGGCCTTTGGGTGGTCACGCTGAGCTCACCTCCGGGGCAGGATTTGTCCGGCCTTCACTGCGACCGTGCGCGTGGCAGGGTGGCCATGCCTGAGCGCATCCCGACGTGTCCCCTCCTGTCACCCGCTCGACCCCTCGGTGCCTGGGACTGGGGCAGGTTCGGCATCTTCTGGAGCACAACGCCCTTTCGCCCCCCTGCATCCCTCCTGCCCCGTGGTGCTGGGGTGAGTGGGGCAGCCAGCACCGCTGCTGCAGCTGGGTGGGGGCTCCCGGCCAGGGGCAGGTGGGGGTGGGAGGAGGGGGCTGAGGGGCGCTGGGGGCTGTGAGGTGAGGAAGGGACAGGCTGCGGTGGATGGGGGGGGCCTGGCTTGGGGCAGGCCACTGCCTGCACAGATGCAGGGGGGTGGTGTGCCATGCGTGGCAGGGCCGGTGCTGGCTGTGCTGGGGGCGGGGGGGGGGGGCACCGAGCAGAGCCCTCCCCCCTGGGTGCCCCTGCCCCTGGAGCTGTGGGCTGGAGATGGGCTTTCAAGCGTCTTCGGGCTGGGAGTCAGTGGGGCACAGGAGTGGCTGCTGGGACAGCCAAACGGGTTTCTCCTCTTGCCCTTGTGAGGCTGAGATGGGGGGCTCTGCCCCTCCTCCCGAGACTGTCCTGCACCCCATCCTTGCAGCCCCTGCCTGCGACACCCCACGCCTGCCTGCAGCCCTCTCTGATCGCCCTGCTGGGCTGTGCGCTGCTGCCGTCCCGGGCCCTCTCACCTGCCCTGCTCCCTGTCATGCGTCCCTGCCCGTCTGCCCTTGAGTCCTCGCTGCTGGAGGAGCAGCATCCTCGGCCGCAGCCTCCCCGGGCAGGGACAGGCAGCCAGGCTGGGTCTTGCCCTGTGCTTCTGGTCTGCAGCCCCTGGGCTCCTCCCGGCCCCACCAGCTCCCCGGGCCCAGCCCAGCTGCGCTCAACAGCAGGTTAAGTCGTTGCCCTGGCACCAAGGAATCATCACAGCGCATTTGCCTCACGGGGACTTTCATTAGCAGCCTGCCACTCACCAGCCCCGTCCGCGCCTGCCGAGCCGAGCAACTGTTTGTGCCCAGCGCGGCAGCGGCAGAGGCGTGGCCGTACCCCCGACGCGCTGGGGCAGGTGCACTGGCGGCACAGGGACGTGTCATCCCGGGGTGCACAGACACACTGAGGAGCAGAGGCTCCCCGGAAAGGCACATGCAGAGGTGCCGTTGGTGTGTGTTACCGTGCACGTGTGCACACAGATGTGCTTGCAGGGACGTGTGAAGGCATTCGGCCGCGCACAGAGCGGCACGTGTGTGCGCGAGGAACCGCAGGCACTTGTTCATTTGTGTGTTCACCTGCACCTTGCTGCAGGTGCACCCTGGGCCGGGCAGGCACTGGGCCGTCTGGGCGCGCGCTCACGCAGACACGGGAGCATGCATACTCGGAGCTCGCTGTGTGCTCTCGCCCACATGCAGTTGTTCAGACATGTATCGCACGCCTCGGCGTGCTCGGGCGCGCGCTCGGGTCCCTCCCCGTGGCCCAGCAGAGCCCACCGCCGCACCGCGTCACCTTGCCACCGCATTAGCACCCGCACGGCGCCAGCGAGATAAATGGGAGCTGTCACAGGCACCTTGTTTGCTGCTAACCTTTGGAAATGCCACAGCGCCCCGGGCTGCGCTGCGCCGGGGGGAGCGGGCCCACAGGGATTGTCGCTCACCACCTCCAATTAATCTCCTTGCACTAACGAAGGCAGCGGGGTGACAGGGGAGAGACCAGCTTGACCCTGCGCCCATGGGGAGAGCTGGAGACCCCGATCAGCAGATCGATGCCTGCTCAGCCCACAGCGAGGCGGGGGACGGCTCAGAGCCAGGTGCAGGGGACAGTCTGGCTGTAGGGACAGGACTTTTGGGGAGGGTTGTTGCAGGTGCTCTGGTCCCAGCGCAGGCAGGGGCTGTTTAGCCTTGAAGTGGTACCCCATCAGCCACAGCCCGTTTGCGGGGTGCTGGGAGCTCGTCACAGCCTGCACGGGGCAGCCGGTCCACCCAGCCCCTCCCCGCGCTGATCCGCTCACCTCTGCCAAGGTGACCGTGGGTCTCGGGGGAGCAGCTGACGGCGCTTGGCCCTGCCAGCAAATGGGATGTGAGTGGCCATCACTGCTGGTCCTGACAAGCCAAATTGATGCCGGCACCGAGAGCCTTCCCAGTCCCTCCACAGCCAGCCCCAGCCCTTTCTGCATCCTTGCCTGGCTGCTTGTGCACATGCGGAGCAACACGCGGGTGCCTGCAGACGCCCGGCAGCCTTGCACAGCTCCATACGCACACAAAAAAGTGCATGAGGGTCTTGAGAGCAGCAAAACCATATATCGTTGTCTTGGAGTAATGCGTGGATGCAGCAGCGCATGCATGTGTAACAGTAAGAAGCAAACGTACCAGACACACAACTGGCGCATCACAGCAGAGCCCGGCACGCGGCGGGGCCAGGCACGGCGTCCTCTGGCACGGGGGACTGATCCTGGTGCAGCCGCTGAGGGAGGGGGCTCTGCAACATCCGTGCAGGGCCGGGAGGCTCTGGGACCCCCATGTGTGCCCGTGAAGCATGTCTGAGACGTTCATGTGCACATGTGTGCGTGCTGCTCCCCGACCACTCACAAGCAGAAACATTAATATTTAATGCGAGGTGTGAGCGGGACCTGCCCTGAATGCTGACAGTGCTGGCAGGGTGCAGGGGGGTGACCTTGGCTCCCCTCGGCGCTTGCCGGGGCCCTGCTCCACTGTGCTCCTTGCCCACAGGCCCCGAGACCCGCGGGCGGGCAGGGGAAGCCGTCCTGGGGCTGCAGCAGGGGCTGTGGTGGTGAGGGTCTCCCACGTGCCCCCGCGCTGCCCGCGGCCCCAGCTGCCCCAGTCGATAGCCCTGGCTGCGTCGGCAGTCGCTGCCCTGCTCTGCAATTCCCTTTCATCCCCCGCTCCCCCGGCAGCTCCTGGGGAGGGACCTGTGGGTGGGGGAAGGCTGCCAGCCCGGCCCCTCGCCTTGAGGGGCTGGGGGGCACCTCTCACCCCGCAGGGACAGGGGCCTCTCTCCCCCGGGACTGTCCTGCCTGTGCCCTGCCCGTGCCCCACAGCCCCTGGCCCCATCCTGCCCCAGTCTCGGGCCCAGGCATGGCCTGGGGACCCACAGCCCTCAGTCAT
Source organism: Otus sunia (assembly GCA_010365825.1). Classification (NCBI taxonomy): domain Eukaryota; kingdom Metazoa; phylum Chordata; class Aves; order Strigiformes; family Strigidae; genus Otus; species Otus sunia. The sequence continues at coordinate 141,430 of ML998456.1, read as the reverse complement.
GGAGGGAGCTGGTGCCAGCACCTCCTTCCCCCGCGCGTGCCCGTCCCTGGCACTGCCCTGTCCCTGCTGCCTCTCTGTCTCCATCAGTTCCCCATCCCAGCCCCGTTCCCATCGCATCCCCATCTCTCTGGATCCCCCTCACTGCTAATAGGGGATCACGGAAGGGGGGTGAATTGGGGAGGGAAACTGAGGCAGGGGGAGGAGGCTCACGGTGGCTCACGTAGCTCTGTCGGGGGACCCAGTCATCCTGGCCCACGGCCCCAGCTGAGATGGAAAGCCAGCACAGAGCTGAGAAGCCTCCAGAAATCTTTCCAGGGCTGGCGGGGGCTCGTGTGTGTGTGTGTGCCCCTGTGGGCTGCAGCCTCCACGCTGCTCCCTGGTCCTGCTCCATGGGTGCAGGTGGGTTTTGGGGGCTCCTCCAGCTGCAGGGTGACCGGTGCCCCTTGTCTGCCTGTCTCCCACTGTCCCCACAGTGGGTCACGGGGGCTCCCTGGATGGTGAATATGCACGAGGGGGTTGATGATGGAGCGCAGACGGGGCGGAGGGTGAGTGGCCATGTCACCAGGGCCACTGTCCACCCCACCCCCTGCAAAATGCCGCTCTCCTGGCCGGAGGGGGGGTGCTGGGGGCTGCCCTTCTCCCCCTCCCCCATTTATCTCTCCATCTCGCGGTCCTGCCGCGCTCGCTCCCTCTCTGCCTGGTGAAGGCACCCGGCTTTGAAGCTGCGTTGAAATATAGATAAGGGCGAAGGCAGCAGCCGCGCTCAAAGACAGACGGGAGGGAGCTGGGGGACGGCCAGACCGGAGTGGGGGTCTGCGGGGATGCTCAGCCACAGCTTCACACTGCACTCAGCCACAGCTTCACACGGGCTGGGTTGAGACCCCACAAATCCTCCTCCCCTGCCCACAGGCCCGGCACAGGCAGCCCTGCCTGCACTGGCCAGTTCCCTGGGCAGAGGCAGAGCCCACCCAGAGTGGCCAGTGCCTGCAGCAGCAGCCCGGGATGCCTGCTCCTGCCCATCCTGCCTGTTCCTGCCTGCTCCTGCCCGTGCTGCCTCCTCTCCACAGGCCAGAGCAGATTTATGGCTCAGCCGGGCGCACGCAGAGTGGGGATAAGGCAGCAGAGCCCGCAGGCAGCAGCGCGCAACCCGGCCTGAGCAGCTGGAGAGGAGCGGGGCGGCCGGGACGGCCGAGGTGCCGCTCCAGCCCTGGTGGGTGCCCAGCAGAGACCCGTCCCCGCACACGGGGGCCTGGCCGCGGAGGAGGGGTGCAGGGGGTCACCCGTCTCTGATGGGGGTCACGAGGACACTGTGCTCTGAGGGGGCAGCAGCATGGACCCTTCTGACAGTGCTGCAGGGGGGGCTGGCGCTGGGCTGAGACCCCGGCAAGGGCAGGTGGGAGCCGTCCCCGGCCCCTCTGCCCTCCCTCCAGCCCCGCTGGCCGCATTCAGCGCTGAGGCGTGCCTCAGTTTCCTATGGGAGTAGAGCCCCCCCCGCTCCCCCCAGGCCCTTCCAGCTGGCGCTTCTGCTGGCTGCCCTCCTTCCCCACTCCCCTCCTCCCCGCGTCCCCCTCGGGAAACAGGTTGTCCAGAGCAAAAACTGCCAGAGCAGCCCGAGCACCTGCCAGCTCACGGGCGACAGTGATTGACGAGGCTGGGGCACCGGAGCAGCATCCTGCGCGCCGGGAGCAGCTGGCAGGGCAGGCAGGGGCACGGCGGGCACCGGGGTGTGGAGCCGGGAGCAGCCAGGCTGAGGGACAGGGAAGCGGGGGGGCAGGCGGGCTCAGGCAAGGGAGGGACGCAGGACTTGTCAGAGCCAGGGTCCTGGGGCTGATGAGGTGCCAGCTGGCTCCGCTGACCACTGCTGAGCCGTGCGATGTCGGTGCCGGCAGCCGGACAGCCAGAACCTGGGCAAACCCCAGGAAGGGGCCACCAGTCCCATCCCAGCTGGTGCCTGGCGGGGGGGGGGGGTGTCCCAGCCCCCTCGGTGTGAGGGGGTCCCTTTCGGGACTGGCGTGGCTGGGAGCTGCCACGTGACAACCCAGCACTGACTGCACCTCTGGGGGGTTCTGGGGTGCCAGTGCCCGTCGGTGCCTCCTTAAACCGGGCTGGCAGCTCACCCAGGTTGGAGAGACCAGGCAGCTGGTCTCCATCGCATCCCTGCTCGATTTACCCCACCAGGAGAGGAGCTGCTCTCCCCACGCCATGAGAGCCCTTGCAAAGGGCCCCTGGCCCTGGGCTGGACGAGAGGGTGTCCCTGTGCCAGTGCAGGGGCTGGCTGGCGTTTTCCTCCCCTCCGCTGCCCATCTCTTCTGCTTTTGCTGCAAATTCCCTCCCTCTTCAGGATGCAGAAATGAACCCAGCCCCCACCCCCCTGCAAAGCAAGGGGTCCCCTTGCTCATTCCTCGTGCGCCCCCCCTGCACACAGAGCACCCCACTCTTCAGCCGCGTCTGCCCAGTGCAATTATCGCGGAGGGCGGAGCGGCTGCCGTGCAGCCTGGCGGGGGTCTCTGTAATTTCAGCGGCAGATCAGAGGCGCTGGGTAATGCAATTAGGCTTCCCTGGCAGGCGGCACAGGGCTCTGATGCTTCCTGGTCTCTGTGCACGTTGCTGCCCGCCACCCCCACGCATTTTAATAGGCCTCAGCTGTGGTGGGGCAGCCAGTTGTGAGTTGTCCAGCATCCTGCTTCGTCCTGCTTCGGGCACAGGGATGATGCTGGAGAAGCAGCGCCAGCTCCTGGGGTGTGACTGGGACAGGCCTGTGAGGGGCTGAGCAGCGCCTGCGGGTGGCGCAGGCAGGGTGCAGCTTTCCTCGGCTCCGGGAGGGCTGGGGACACTGTGCCGAAGGGTGCGTGGCCACAGAAGGGCTGCAGGGGTGCAGGAGGGGTACGCGGACACAGAAGGGTGCATGGGGACAGGCAGGAGGATGAGCGAGGGGGTGGCAGGCACAGCTCATGCAGTCTCTGCCCTCTTTCCCCCAGACGGTGTGTGCTGGGGGCCACATCGCCAAGACCCTGGGGTACCTGGAGCTGGGCACCTCCGGCCTCCTCAAGGATGTCCCGTATGGCTCCCTGAAGCCCCCGGTGCTCAACCCTGGGGGGCTGATTCCAGCTGAGCCCCCTCAGGGCGCGGGGACACCCTCGGGCACTGTGCGGAGCCCCTGGGACTGGCAGAAGAACCAGACGGCCGGGGAGCTGCCAAGCCCACGCGCCCGGCGCAAGCCCTCACTCAAATCCGGCCGCACCAAGAAGATCTTCGGCTGGGGCGACTTCTACTTCAACATCAAGACGCTGAAGTTCAGCCTCCTGGTGACGGGGAAGATTGTCGACCATATCAACGGGACCTTCAGCGTCTACTTCCGCCACAACTCCTCCAGCCTGGGCAACGTCTCGGTCAGCATCGTGCCGCCCTCCAAGGCAGTGGGCTTCGAGGTGCTGGTGCCAGCCCCCCCCCCCCCCCCCCCCCCCCCCCCCCCCCCNNNNCCCCCCCCCCCAGCAGAGCACCCTGCCTGAGGGCCGCCCGGCCAAGGCCCTCAACTGCCACGTGGAGTATGAGAAGACCAACCGGGCGCGGAAGAACAAGCCCTGCCTGTACGACCCCTCCAAGGTGTGCTTCACCGAGCACACGCAGAGCCACGCCGCCTGGCTCTGCGCCAAGCCCTTCAAGGTCATCTGCATCTTCATCTCCTTCCTCAGCATCGACTACAAGCTGGTCCAGAAGGTCTGCCCTGACTACAACTTCCAGCACGACAACCCCTACTTTGGCTGACGGCCGTGGGAAGGGGCGGCGGGCGCTGGAGCTGGAGGCAGATGGGGGCCAGGGGCTCCTGCACCCCGTCCCGGCTGCACAGTGCTCCCCATCGCCCCCGCACCGGCCCCCACCTTCATCCCTGCAGCACCTCCGTGGGGCACGGGGCCAGGGACAGCCTGCCTGGGGCCCAGCCGGCGCAGGGGGTCCCGGCTCCGCTGCCCACTGCACTCCCATCCCTGCAGCTGGGCCGGGGGTGCAGGTGCGGGCCCCGGCCCCCCACCACGGCCGGGGTCTGGGCTGGGGTCCCCGGGAGCGTGTGGGAGAGTCGGGGGGTGGAGCTGCATGCGATGGATCAGCTGGGTGCGTGTCAGCTCCGGGGTGCAGAGGAGGGGTGCAGAGCTCGGGCCTCACCCTGTTTGCTGGGGGGGTTCGATGCAGCCGTGGGAGATGGGTGGCGTGTGCGGACACGTGTGTGCACAGCCGCCTCTGCATGTGCCAGGGCACCTCTCCAGGTATCTGGAGCCTCCCCCCCTCCCCGGCCCCCCCCGGCTGCGGCAGCAGTGGGGCACCGACCCAAGCCCTGGGGCCCCACGGAGCCCCGATTCGCTGCCCCCGGCCGCCCCCCGCCGCCACGCCGTGAAGAAGCGCCCGGGGTCCCCCCGGCCCTCGCTGGGGGCTGCCCCACCCTGGCTCTGGGCAGGGACTTCTTCATATTTTTTTAAGAAAAGTAAAATGGAAAAAAAGTGGAAAATAAAGAAAAACATTGGAGGAAAAAAAAGGAGAAGTGGCGTGTGCTGATCTCACCCCCGCGGCGGAGCCCACGGTCCTCCCGCTGGGCCCGGGATGGAGGATGGGGCGGGGGGGGGGGGGCGGGGAGGGGG